>WBZZ01007028.1:0-27597 GCA_019918135.1 Paulinella micropora | reverse complement strand
GTCGCTATTTCGGCATATGACTTATAGGCGTATGGCTAGGCACACATAAGGCACCCCACCACGGGCCCAGCACACCCACACCATCCCCTAATTCTCTGTCTGTCGACAGATGAGATAGATAGATAGATAGATAGATGGATGGATAGATAGATGGATGGATAGATGGATATATGGATGGATGGATGGATAGATGGATGGAGGAACAATTGCTTGTTTTTTAGTACAAAGAACAAAGAAAGAGAAAGAAAGATAGATAGATAGATAGATAGATAGATAGCCAACAACAAGAGAAAAACCCGCTAAAAATGGAGTTTCCCTTTGACAATGTCCACTGACACGTTTCGTTACGTCCGTAACTGCACAAATGCCAAAACACACCACAAACAACAATTCATAAGTGCAATTTCCCTTATTTAGCCATAAATTCCCAGTCCCGGGAAAATTGCCAAAATTTCACGGAATTTCCGTGTCCATTTTCCTTAACTTCACACGGATACCACATACGCTAACAAAAGGATCGGGTTTTACGCTATTAATGTGGAAGATTATTTCATGTGGATGCTACAGCTTTGTGTAATTTACATCCTACAAACCTTCACCACTCCGGTATACGGTTAAGTGTAAAATATAGGATTTAAGGCTCTATGGGATTTTCAAGAGCTTCCAAGCTTATCCTCATATCCCTTTATCCTAATACAACATTAAAACCGGAAGTATTGTTCAAAACCGGAAATGTAATAAGAATTCATCTTAAAATACATTTAATAACAAGGAATCACTTCCACGAGTGAATTCCCGTAAAACCAATAGCGTAAAAACGATGTAGTATACCGTGGGTGTTACACAATTGCTGAGGTTTTTATCCATTGGGTTATGGGCATTGGAGCGTCTCTGTGCAACGGATCACAGCCTCGGACAAAGACCTGCGTTCAAGGGTGTGGGGTCTACTACGTGACCTTAAGTGACCCAGAGAAGGCCCGGAAAGTGCGCATTTTTCAGTTGCAGTGCCTACAGCTGATCACTGTAGACACTCCCTACGCTCTTCTCTGCTCATGTGCGGCAGGAGCCCGTGCAAGATGGGGGACCAGAACTTGAGGACAAGACAGAGAGTGGTTGCACCGTACTGTTAAGGTTGTGTGAGTGGGGTGTGCCTTCTGAAAGGTTTTTGTTCTTGTTCCGAGCCTTGTACCGTGGTTGTGTTGAACGTGTTTGTTTCCTTGTTGCTGAGAAGGACACACGGACACGCCAATCGTTGTGCTTAAAGGCATACAAGCCGTACCGTGGGTGTGTTGAACGTCACGGTTTGTTCCTTACCTTCTAGGACACACGGACACATCAGTTTGTTGTGCTCAAATTACAAAAACGTACGTGGTGAGGCTGTGTACCCTGAAAGACGGGCATAGGACAAGTGGTGTGAAGTGTTAAGTGGCTGTTTAGGTGGCTGTACAAAAACAACTACAAACCTTAGTAGGTTGGCAAACTGACTTTGCAAATAGGACTCTTAGTGGACTGAAGGCTGTCGTAAGTGGTAGCTGAGGTAGTCTCTGTGGAGTCTGAGTGAATTAGTCAGTGATAGCACACGTAGGTGAAGAGAGAGAGAGAGAGAGAGAGAGAGCATAAAAGGAGGTGTGGTTGAAATTGTGCAACCGACATTTACGATTACGGCTTTGATGATCTGACGCCCGCTTTTGGAAATTACTGGTGACGGACGAACTATAATCTTAATTAATAGTTAAGACCGGCCGTATCAGTGTAACACCCACGGTATACTACATCGTTTTTACGCTATTGGTTTTTACGGGAATTCACTCGTGGAAGTGATTCCTGGTTATCAAATGTATTTTAAGATGAATTCTTATTACATTTCCGGTTTTGAACAGTTCCGGTTTTAATGTTGTATTAGGATAAAGGGGTATGGGGAAAAGCTTGGAAGGTTAAATCCCATAGGGCCTTAAATCCTATATTTTACACTTAACCGTATACCGGAGTGGTGAAGGTTTGTAGGATGTAAATTACACAAAGCTGTAGCATCCACATGAAATAACCTCCCACATTAATAGCGTAAACCCGATCCTTTTGTAGCGTATGTAGTATCCGTGTGAAGTTAAGGAAAATTGGCACGAAAATTCCGTGAAATTTGGCAGTTTTTCCCGTGACTGGGAATTTATGGCTACATAAGGGAAATTGCACTTATGGGTTGTTGTTTGTGGTATGTTTTGGCATTTGTGCAGGTTACGGACATAACGCATCGTGTCAGTTGACCCGTGTCAAAGGGACTCTCCGTTTTTAGCGGTTTTTCCCCTTTGGCTTGTTGTTTGGGTTCAATTTTGGCTTTCCTTTCTACTTTAGAAGTGGAGGTTAGCCTTGAACCAGTGGTGTTCAATTTATTATTAAATTCCTTTTTTACTGTTGAGCTCGTAAGGGTTAAGGCCTCCGGTCTTAATACATTTGGAGTCAATTTGCCTTTTTCGAACTCAGGAAAATTTGGAATTGGGAACGACGGATTCTCTGGGAACAAGCTCAGTCACTGTTGTTGACTGTGTCTTGGTGAGAGTGTCAAGTGGCTTCTCGACAATCAGTAGTCTGTACTGATCGTGTGAGATAGTGCTTTCAGTCGTCTCTGGGCGGGGCCTAAGTACTTGCACTCTTTCTTTCCCCTCTCCCCCCATTTTCCCACCAATCTGCGCACTTTTCAAGCCGGCCAGCCCACACCGAGCAAGAAAAAATCATAACTGCCAAGGAAAATGGGGGGAGGGATTTTACAACGAGTTCGAAAGCGAAAAAGTTGTGGGTGGGGTCTCAGTCTCTCCACGCGCCCCCCCCCCCCCCCCACGACTCGCACTCTTTTTTTTTTATACAGAGAACAGCCTTGACTATTAAGAAAAGTTATTATAAAAATCATTGTGTTGATTGTCCATGGCCAGGTTTTCCTCGGAAGATTCCGCGCCCTCAAACCCCTGACTCTCGTTGTATAACAAAACGGGTGAATCTAGTGGTGGCAGAATATCGTCGTGTTCTGAAGCGTTCCTGCCATTGGCCGGCAAGTCATCACGAGCGACACGATCTGGTGCTCTGGTCATGTGCGCGCTTGATTGTGCGGACAGGCCGTCGGATTGATTGTGCGGGCCCCAGCCAACGGCGGCAGCCTGTGGGGCTGCTGGTGAGGGCTGCTCGGCCGTCACCCAGCCGCTGGCGGCCTGTGGGGCCGCCGCTCCTGCCGGGGTCCAGCCACCGGCCGCCTGTGGGGCCGTCGTTGCTGGTGAGGGCTGCGCGGCCGTCGCCCAGCCGCTGGCGGCCTGTGGGGCCGCCGCTGGTCAGGGCTGCGCGGCCGTCACCCAGCCGCTGGCGGCCTGGGGGGCTGCCGCTACTGTCGGGGCCCAGCCACCGGCGGCCTGGGCGGGCGGGTTCCAGGAGCCAGACGAAGAAGAAGAAGAAGCAGCAGCAGCAGAGGCAGCAGTAGCAGCAAAAGAAGACGACCAAGACCGCACGGAAGCGGAGCCGCCCCACCGATGATGAGGCTGCCTCGCCGTCGTTAACTGGTGCGACGACGCGTCCGGATCGTCCCAATCCGCACAGCGCCAGTCATCGGGCTTCTGGGCCGGCCGCGGCCGCCCCTTGCTCCCCACCATGCCGTAGCCGGGCTTGGCCTGCTTGGCAGGGCGTCGGCTAATCTGGGCGCGCCGCCTCTTGATCGGGCTGTCGTAGCTTTCTTGTTCGTCGTCTTCGTCGTAGAAGGAGTTCCATTCGTCCGTAGGCTCCCGCTTCGTCTTGCCGCGGCGCTGGGCGGGCTTGGGCTGCGCTGGGGCGCGCTGCTTCGGCAGCTTATACTCGTCCAGGACCCTGACCACGTCGCCCGTGAACCTCCTCAGGCGCAGAGGCAGGTCCTCGGGCGCAAACGTCCACTCGCATTCGTTTTCGTTCGGCAGGCAGGCGCCGAGCTCGACCACCGCCTCTGCCGGTGGCTTCTTGTTGCACTCTTGCGTCAGCATGCATTCCGCCGTGAGTGAGAAGTCGGTGCAAATCAGGGACGACACCCGCCCCTGCGTCAACCTGCTGACGATCCCGCGCCTGAAGCCCGGGATCTGGTCCGGCACCGTGGGCAGCACGACCGACACGTCGGACGCCAGGTCACCGGCGGCCGTGCTGGCCACTGGCCTCGCGTTCACGTTGAACAGCAGCAGCTGCCGGCCGTGCTCGCGGGCCAGCAGTCTGGTGCCACAGCCCACGCGGTGCAGGACGTAGTCGATGAGCGGCAGCGGCGTGCAAGGGGGGCCCGCGGGCCCCTGTGCGCTCCCGACCCGTATGGTGGTGGTGTCCAGCAGGCGGGTCTTGCCGTCCCAGAGCTCCGCGGACGAGGTGGGGTCCTACGCAGCGCGCGGCCACAAGATCTCCGCGAGGGCCGCGCCCGTCTGGCGGTAGCAGGAAATGAGCAATTGCGACTCGTAGGACTTGTCGCGGTCGGGCCAGTCCAACAGCGCGCGCTGCCTGTTCCTTTCGTCTAAGAGGTTTTTTTTCGCGCACGTTCGCGTACATCGTGCGCACGCAGGGCGCGTAAAGGTCCACCAACACGTCGAGCACGCTGAGCGGCGCCAAGAGCATCCACGCGGCCTTGAGGGCGTTGACCATGGATTGTGCTGGCGGGGGCTCGTTCCGCCCCCAGCGTGACTTGACCGTGTTCTGGTCCAGCGCGGCGGCCGTCGGCTCGGTGAACGCCTGGCTGGCCAGCCTGAGTAGCTCTACCGCGTCCGGGTCCGAGAGCTCGAAGGTGCCGAACTGCTGCTGCTGCTGCAGGGGCCACACTGCCACTGTTTGTGCCAGCGTCCAGCCGAGCGCCAGCGGCTGCGCCGTCTCCAGCCCGAGCACGCTAGTGCCGCGAACCGCCGTGGGCACGGGCGGAGCGGCCACGGGCGCCGCGCCGGTGCCTTTGAAGCGCAGGGCCGGCAGCTCGTCGTAGCAGCAGATGGTGCGCAGGGACTCGAACCACGACGGGCGGCCGCTGTTGATGTGCGCCACGTCGAATTCCGTGCGCACACGCCGCGCGTGGTTCTTGTAGCGCAGTACGGTCTGGATCTCCAGTTCCTCGCCGCCCCCGCCGCCGCAGAGCGACACGAGGCCGCGCGCCTTCCAGCTCCTGCGCGCGCACGCCCACAGCAGGCGCAGGGCGTACAGGGCGACCTGCGGCGCCGACGTGGACGACAGGCAGCCCGCGGCCGAGCCCTCGGAGACCACGCACAACAGGATCTCCATGCACCAGGTCCAGAAGCCGCTGCTGCCGCTCGTGCGTTCGTGGTCGATCAGCGCCGCTGCCATGCGGTCCTGCCAGCGCTTGTTCACGGCCATAGGGATGTTGTCCACGAACCTGGTCTGGCGGATGTGGCGCGCCAGCCACGCCTGCACCTCGCCGACCCAGACCTCGTGCGCGTGGCCCCCCGCATGAGCGTGCCCAGCCTGTCCTGCAGCGTCGCCACCATCAGCAGGCGCAGCGGCTCATTGCGCAGCTCCGTGGTTGCGGGCGCGAGCCGGATCAGCTCTTCCGCGCGGGCCCCCGCGTTCTTTTCCTCGTAGTACACGAAAGACCACTGGGCCTGGGGCCTGTGCTTGATGGGCTCGAAGTCCCTCCTAACGTTCGGCGCGCGCGGCGGCCCCGTGGCTAATGCCGGTTTCGCCCGGCACAGGCCCGCCACGGGCAGCGCGTTGGCGGCCGACTGGTGTGAGGCTATCGTGTGCAGCCCCGCCCGGTCGGGCAGGGCGCACGCGGCCGCAGGCGCCGTCGTGACGCAGGCCAACACCCCCAGGCGCGTGACGAGCCTGGTCTGCCAGGCGGGGTGCGCCGTGAGCGCGTCGAAGCAACTCTTGACGTGCTGGTCGCAGTCGTAGTCCAGCACCACCAGCCTGACACCGTTAGGGCTGGCCAGGCAGAACTGTGGTACCTGGTCGGCCAGCGCGCTGCTGTCTGCGCCGGGGACGACGAGGTCGAGCAGGCAGCCGGCCGCGTCGGCGGCGTTGGGCGGCGAATGCGTCCACTGCAACCGTTGGCGGAAGGGCAGCAGAACCGGGCCTTGTAGTGACAGCGCACGCGCGCCACCGCGCAGCAGCAGCAAGGGGGGAGAGTCCGCGCAAAGGAGCCGGGCCCTGAGCTGCACGCCGCGCTTGTACCAGGACCGGTCCAGGACTGCGCCGGCCGGCGTCCCGGCCGGCACCGGGGACGCACTGCCCGTTCCCGACCAGAACCGCTGCGCCGCGCCGTCCAGCCCGACCAACAGCGAGCTGTCGTCCACGTCGTCGAGCTCGGTTGACGTTGGGCCGTGGCCGGCCGAGACAGACATCAGCGTGGCCGTCAGTGTGTACCAGAGGTTCAGGAAGCAGAAGATTTCTTCCTCTGTCTGGCAGCGGGCCCAGATCGGGCCCGGCGAGCCCATCAGTACGGTTTGGTACACGTTGCGGACCGCGCCCAGCTCCCAGGCAAGCGCGGGGAACGCGTCCGACAGCAGCTTCTCGCAGATGGCCAGGCCGCGCCCCGCGCCCTCCAGGCCGTGCGGCAGAACCGTGGTCACCCTGGGCGGCAGCAGCACGTCGCAAGGTAGCATGACGCGGTAGTCGACGATGGGCTGCAACGACACCTCTTTGGCGCCCGGAACGACAGGCGCGCTCGGGTCCCACAGCAGCTGCAGTGAGTGCCGCAGCACGGCCGCGTGTTGTTTCTGCAGCAGGCACCAACAGCCGTGCTGGCAGTTGGCGCCCGTCGCCACCCAGGCGAGCGGGAGCTCCAGGCGCAGCGCCGGGCCCACGGCAGAGCCCGGGTCGTGTTTCTGCCAGCAGACCAGCTCATCGTGGGACTCGGGAATTGTAAGCCGCCACAGTTCCGTTTCGCCCCCCCCGAGGCCGCGGCCTACGACCCAGATCTCGGGGGTGGTTTTGGCTGGCCGGAGCCCGCTGATCTCGGTTAGAATTGCCGACGCCACGCGGGCCACCAGGAACATCGCCTCGGGCGGAGGGTGTTGCCAGCGGCCGGACAGCTGAAGTGATTTTGCAGTCAGACAGGAATGACAGAACACAGTCATTCATAGACACTGGATACAATCATTTACTAGAATTCTAGAAATTCCTTTCACGTGGTAATTCACATGGTTTAGAGCATGTGATCGAGATAGTTTAAACCACCAGTTCGTTCTCATTAAACTCGTTTTAACATTTATTCGAAGCGTAATCAGGAGAGGATTATTAATAGCATTCCGGAGGAGAATGGTTACAACATGAGGCTCATAAAGAACGCGTTGTTCTTCTTCAGCTTCTCCAGCTCCGACCGAATTCCCCCGTAATTCTCATCGGCTTCTTGCCTGTCAACGCCAATGCATTCCCAACCACCGTGGAAATGTGTCCTGTTAGCATGACCTCACTAGTCAAATCCCAATGACTTCCGTGAGTTACGAGCAAAGCAATGAGAGCACGCATAATCGCGTGTATCTTGGAAAGTTTAACAGACCCCGTGTCTGCATACACATCGCGACTTTGTATTTCCCTCTGTATCGCCTTTGATATACTCTCTGCCGTAAAGTGCTCCATAAGGTCCGTATCCGTGCACTGTCGGAGAATACCACCAAGGTCATCGGCGACTCGAAATTACTTTCTTCCATCATCTTGCAGAGAGTATTGATCTCCTTACGCAACCATGGGGAGTTCATAATATTATACGACGCACAGTTCACCTGTCGGGTAATCCATATCGTCGGCTTTTTATCCCCTTTAGTCCCCGGTTGAAATGTAACAGGCAAGAACTTGTCGAGGAATATCGTCATCCTCTTCCTCTCCTGCTCATATCGCACCGCCGGGTCCGTGGGATCATCCTCTTCCCTTTTCTTTATTACCGCATATCTCTCCTCCAATAATGCGTATTTTCAACGCAAACCTCTATGGCCTTTACGACCTCCATGAGGTACAAGAGAAATCGGTATAAGTTCTCATGAGCCTCTTCCCTTGCCTGAGCCAAAAGATGAGCATCCGCCGCCATAGCTGCAGCATTACTAATTTTGGTCTGTGCGAGTGCTGCTGCTTTCGCTTCCCTCAGCAGATCACGCAGGCTCCTGTTGGCATGGTTAGCCAACGTGTCCTTGTTCGTCATCAGCTCCAAATTTTTGCATGAAGCCTTCAACGTGGACTAGGTCCAACATGTCCGGTGTCTTTTTCCCCCACACCTTGGTATCCCTCATCCATTTTGCTTCCTTCAGCTTCTCCTTAGCGGAATCCCAATTCTTTACCGCCTTGGAGAAGGCATTGGCTACCATTGGCCAAACCTCGTCCTTGAAGAAAGCAGCCACCATGGTCATGTCAAAAGTTTCCCCCTTTGTTGGGTCCGTTCTGACACCTCCATACCATTCCTCTTTCCAACTGATGTCAGATTCCACCCCCGTCATGAGGAATGGGACAAAACTGCTCCGAAGGGATAGGAGTCGGATAGTAATCCTCATCCGAGCTCTCCAACCCTGGATGACCCACCATCTGCAGTTCATGGATGTGCAGGGATACGAACATCCTTGCAATCATCCTCCTAATTTGCATGGGCATCAAAGTTTTCAGCTTAGGTTCGCTAGGTGAATAGCCTGTGATGGCAAAGGGAGCTGCCCCCCACTTAGCCAAATCACTACTTTCGGCTTTCACCCAATCGTACGCATCATCCCTTTCTCTGTCTTTGTACTTACTTGCCAAAGGGACAAATTGTTCCAAAAACTGATGCTGCTCTGCGGGTCCTACTATGTAGTCTGCTGCTACATGTAGTAGAAACTCCCCCACAGCCTTCCCCAACAACGGTTGAACACACGTATCCTTGTAGGGATCGTATGTCGACCCTGTTGCCATTGACATGTTAACCTCCTAGGTGTCAAGGTCCAAGTTTCGAGATCAGGGTCCTTCCCTGTCGATCTTCAAAACGCCCCTTACCACCTGTAGTTTCCCTTTCCAAAAAAACGGGAGGGGGAAGGGTGGTCTAAAGGCCAGAGACAGCATTTTCTTGCCCCAAAAAAAAAGGGGGGCCCCACGAACAAGAAATTTCCTGAGTTCCTCTTCCATTTCCCTGCTCCCCTTGCTTGCGATCTACCAGCAGGACGTTTCGGGGGCCTTGGCCGTGCAGGGGGGGTTTTGTGTTGGAGAGGATGGCCGCCCTGCGGCAGGAAGATATTTTCCCTGTGCAGGCCCGCCAGGCCACCCAGATCAGCCGCCGGGTCCTGCTGACACTAGAGAGGATGAGCATGGAGCCCTGCGTGTTTGAGGCTCTCAACAAGGTTAGAGAACAGATCCTGTCGGGCGGGATCTCGATCCTGACCCAGAGCGGTCACAAGCCGCGCCATCCGGCGACCCGGGAATTAAGGGCTCACCTGTCCAAGCTGACAAGCCAGATCGTTCTCAGCATGTACAAGCAGGGCCTGTGCCTGCTGGCGCGCAGGAAGCACGGCACGCTGGGCGAAGTCTTCGAATGTATGGACGCCTGCGACTTCGACATTTCGTTCACGGAACTCAGACACCGGCGGAAGTACTCTTGCTTCCACCGCCGCAGCTGGGGTAGGGCCCGCAGGGACGTGGTGGTAGTCGAGTTCCCGCCGTACCGGCCGAACCATACGGGCCTGCCCTGCAGCCCGATGTGCTCGCTGCTAGAAACGTACCTCATCCGGCGGCAGCTGGAAAACACCAGGCTGGCCTTCAGCCTAGACCACGCCGCGGACGGCGTTCTCCTGGCGCGCAAGCGCACGGGCAACGTAGACAGGATCTTCGAGGAGGCCTACCTCAAAGGCAGCCTGCCCAACGGCCTAGGCAGCAAGCCACAACCTCCCGAGCCAAGGATCAGCGTGCCCCCGCTCAATGGAAGGACAGGGACAATGTGCCGGAAGCGCCCAGCGACAGGGGCTTTCTGCCGGGCCTCGTGTTCCGGGCGGGCAAGCAGGACGCGGGGCAGTTGGCCGAGCTCGCCTTGCTGGAAGAGCTGCAGTCCGACAAGTTCTACGAGCTCGCGTTACAACCGGGACGCACTACTACCGTGGCGGGCGTGTGCGCGGTCAGGGACAACACGGCCCTGGTGTACTCCCGCGAGGCCCTGCGCCCCGAACAAGAGATTTCGCACGAGCAGTGGTGCGCCCTGGTCGCGCGGGCCTTCTCGCTGCCCATCGGGCAGACCGACCGCCGCAATCGCAGCGCCGAGGGCATCCACGCCTTCCAGTTCTACCGGAACAGCTTCCTGCACCAGACCGCGCTGTTCCGTGATTTCCTCAACGACCTGCTCGCCGACCTAGAGACCGCCAACCTGCGGGCGCGCGCCTCGCACTGGGGGCTGCGCACGGACGTGGACAAGCAGTTGCTCAAGTGCTGGTGGAAGGCGGAGGTCCTGGGCGCGCCCGACACGGGGTCCGTAGAGGAGCTGCTGCAACTCATCAAGCTCCAGAACACGCTCAGGCCCGACCTGACCCACGAGGCCGCAATCCTGCGCGCGCTCTACGAGAATTACATGCCAAGCACCGTCGCCGGCTCGTCCGAGCGTGCCAAGCGCGGTCCGCGCGCCAAGCGCGGCCGCCGGTGATTTTGTGCTCTGCGCTACCCCCGCGAGCCCCCGGCCAAAAGACTTGGGTGTACCAGAAAGTAGGTTCCTTGGCGAGACATTGTTTTGCACTCAGTAATTTTTTTTAATGCTGGTGTGTTCTTTTCATTCCTGAATATTAATCACTGTATTAAAAAAAACACCACCAAAACTTTGAGTTTCTGCACGCGACTGCAAGCTGAAAAATGCCCGGCCTCCTAGCAGTCTTCAAACTTAGCAAGGGAAAAGGAAACCGGGGGGAAATGCGGAGGTGATGTGCACGGAAGTTAAGTGTGGGGCACGGGGGGGGGGGGGGAGACAGCCCACGCGCGGCCGGTACGTGGGGAACGCGAACGGGGAGGAGGTGGGCGGGGGGCTTGGCAGGACCAACAAGAAAACAAAGACGGGGGGGAAGAAGGTTGCAAAAAAAATAGCAGTGCTGCGCATTCTGTTTAAGAACAACATTACTAGCTCGCCTTTTTTTGGGTGTCAAAAGCACACCCCCCCCCCCCCCCCGTTCGCTTCATGCCTGAGAGCGAAGCGGTCGTCGTCAAGGTCGCGGAGGCCAGTGACAATTCCACAGAAGTCCCAGACGCACCGGCCAATGAGTTGTTGTTAAACGAGATCGCCCAGATGCGCAAGCAAATCGACCAGCTGCAACAGACGACACTCACTGTCAGCAACCTGACGCCCGCGGAGCGCACGGGCTTCGTGCGCGAGGTCATGGGCTATACCGTGCTGCACCTGACGGCCACTTTGCTGCTCATGCTCGCGAGTACTCGCTGGGTGGATTGTCGCGGCTGGTACAACAACCACCCGTGGTTGGTAGGCGTGTTTCTAGCTGCGTTCGCCGTCCAGATAGCGCTGTTCTACTACGACTGCGTGCTGCACCTGGGCCTCCTAGCGCTGTTCCTGATCAGCGGCACCGTGGTGCTGGCAGACCTCGTGCTGCTGCGCGCCGACTCTACTATTGTGTTCGACACCTGCGCCGTGGTCGACGCCTTCTGCGTCCTGTGTTTTTGCTGGTGCCTGCAGCGCTGTCTGCCGTACAGGAACCTCTACGCGCTGCTGCTGCTGCTGCTCGCTTCGTCGGTCACCTTCTTCGTCGAGATCTGGCAGCCGTACGGTTCCGTGCTCGGCAACCTGAGCCTGCTGTGGCGCACGGAGCTGCCGGTGCAAGCGCGCGGGACGCTGGGGGTGATCGTCATGTCCACCGTGATGTGCGCCTACGTGCTGTGGCAGCTGGAACGCGCCATGCACCATACCGCCCGGAGCAATAGCTACCGGGCCTCGCTGCTGCTGTTCTGCAATCTGGTCGAAATGGTTTTTCTCATGGGGCTGGGGCTGACGCGGGTCATGGAGGGCGCCAGGGCGCTGCGCACACGGTTTCAGAACACTCTCCCGCGGCCCGCGGCCTTGTAAAAAGTTTACGGTGATCACCAGAATTTTTTTTTTAAAAAAGGGGGAGGAAGATCGTCTCCCCGGGTCTTTGCGTTCCGGGACCCCGATAAACGATTCCCCCCCCCCCCCCCCCCCACCCTCACGTTGGCCGGCCCCCCCCCCCCCCCCTCCCTCCCTCTCTCTCCCATTTCTTTTGGCGCCCTTGCCTATTTGCTGGCTGGATTTTATTTGCATACTTTTGGGTCCGGCCCCCCCCCCCCCTTCACCTTCTACTTGCCCCGACTTTTCCACACCCCTCCCGTTCCTCCACCTTCGGCCCCCCCCTCCCGAAAAATATATTGTGCGAGCCCCGGGGGGAACGGGAAGGGGGGAGAAAACACAACCAACCTCTGGCTGAAAAATCGGGGTCCACGCGCAAAACCCAAAATGACCGACGTCCAGAACCCCCGCGACGCAGACATGACCCGGCCTGACAAGAAGCAGCGGACCGAACCACCACCACCACCAGCAGCAGTGGCGGAAAGTAAAAAGGAAACAGCGCAGGAGTTCTCGCTGGTGCGCTGCGGGGATGCCGGGTCCTCCAACCCCGAGTGGTGTGCGCAGCGGTACGGCTGCATCGCGTACTTCAACGAGAAAGCCCGCGACGAGGACGCGCTGCAGGAGCTGATCGCGCCGCTGCTCAAGGCGGGTGCCGGGACCGCGGTGGTCAGGGCCCTGGTCGGCGCGCGTGCCCTGGCCCTGCACTACACGGAAAGAGAGAACCACGCCGAGAATTGTCAGGGCTGCGCGTGGAAGAAGTGCGACGGCCCGCTGTGCCACGAGATGCTGCACAAGGACGAGAATCGCGCCTGCGGCTTCGGCTCGGCCAAGGGCGCCTAGGCGACAACTATGGGCAAAAGTCTTGCTTCTGTTGGCCACAAAAAGCCACCTATAGAATCTTCTTGCCGTCTTCTTTTTCACGTCAATCTTTTCTTTTTCACGTCAATCTTTTCTTTTTCACGTCAATCTTTTCTTTTTCACGTCAATCTTTTCTTTTTCACGTCAATCTTTTCTTTTTCACGTCAATCTTTTCTTTTTTTTCCTTAAATACAATCGATCACTTGTTTTTTTTTGTAAAACCTTTCCTAGTTTTTCCTGGCAACCTAGATTTTGACACGAATGGAATTGGTCGTGACGGGCGCCGGGGCGGGGGGGCGGGGGATGAAATCCAAAAAAACAATGCGCGAGCCCTCGCTTTTCTTCTTTGCATCCTTACCAAAAAAAGCGGAAAGGGATAAATTTGTATGTCTATAACGCCGCTAAACGTATATAAAAAAGGATTAATAAATCTTAAAGGACTAGTCCGGACCGAAGAAAGAGCAAAGTCCAAGAGCAAACAAAGATGCAACGGGCTGCCAACAAGAGACAAATTTTAATCGACCGATTGGGCCTAACCAAAAGCTGCAGAGATTGCAAAGAACCCTTAATATCAAAGCCGTCAGACATCGCAAAGGTTCAGGCCAAAGTCCTGCGCTGGCACCCCTTTACGACGGATTGCCCGATGTTGCGGTCCGACGATGACAGACTTGACCTTGATCACTTAGATGCAATCTTTCTCGACCATCAAGACAGAACCGCGCAGAGGTTCACGCAGCCTTTCCCTGAAGATATTCCGTGCATAGCCATTACAAGTGAACAACTTCAGACGTTTCTAAGCCTTCCAGGCGTTGAGCAGCTCGAGGCTAACAAGGTTTATGCTGTGCCCTCGAAAGGATTGTTAATCAAACGCATGGCTAGATATCAGACAGAAGAAAGCGCTGCTATGGACGCGTACGTGTTGGACTACATGCAGCTTCAATCCTTCTTTGCAAGCCAAGATCTGGCGCCAAAAGTCTACGGCTGCCTCAGGGAACAATTCAAAAATGAGAGTGTGTTGTGGGTTGTCATGGAGTATGTCGAGCCGCCGGCAGGGCAACAGGGCGCGGACGTATCCTATCTGCAAAACGTCGTGGCAAAAGACGTGGAGGCATATCTGGAGTTTTGGAAAAAGGTACTAAACTGCCTGCACTGCGACGGCAAGCCAGAAAATACGTTGTTCAACCAGACCTTTAGAATAATCGATCTGGACCCGTACTGGTGCCTGGACTTCATACCGACAGGCAAAGGCGACGAAACGATACACCAAACGCTCAGGCTATCTAATGCGCTGAGCCTGCTCGCCAACAGCGTTGGTAAGCTCAACAAAGAGCTAATGAAGGGCTTGCACGGCTTTGTCACTGATATGCTCCAAAAACCAAAGGGCGAGGAGACCTTTGAACGTTGTGCCAGGTGGTGGTTTCTAAGCATGTTTCGATTACGGCAGGAGCCGTACAAGAAATTCTGTTGCAGGGGGCCCTGCATGCAGGCACTGTATTACCTGCAAAACAAAGGTTTTAATAACGTCTATATACAGAAAGGTTACGGTGGCGTTCAGTGGCTGCGCCCGCTCTCGTCTTCAAGCAAGCTCTTCAGGCTACAAAGTAACGAACTCTCGTTCCATATCAACATCGATAATTTACCACCTGGAATTTCAAAAGACGATGTCGAACAGTTTATGTCGGCTTTTATTCGTGTGGCGCTGTTTGATGCGTTCAAGAGCAATCGAAACATTACTAGTGGAAGAAATAGCCTCTGGTCTTTGGAAGATGCGAAAGGAAATCGCGGTGCGCAAGATATATCGACACTGTCTGAGGCAGAAAGAAGTAAGCGAAGGACTGTGGCTCGCGAAATTCCGAGACGAAACAGGCTTACCTCAGGACAGTATATTACTTCTAGTGTCGCGAAACAACTCAGAACAAATCAAGACGACGCACACTTGGCTTCGAATACTGATCATGTTTCCTACGCACCTAACCCGCCCAGATTCGCACTTCTAGGTTAGAAAGAAATCCAAAGAAAACATGTACGTACTGTCTAACAGACCTTGCGGGTACCGGCAAACTATTAAAGAATCTGGTTCTCACGCCTGCACGTACTTTTGGCATGCCAAAACACCTGCCTTTCTGTCTTCGCGGCAAAACAAACAAAAGTGTCCGCAACTTCCGGCACTGGTGCACTTGTCGCGAAATTCACCGGAAAATCCGGAGCTGGTGAAAATTTTTTTTTTGCAAAGGACATTTCGGCAATAACTGTTTAGCTAGAGAAAATTTTTGGGGAAAGAAAGGCGGGCGGGGAATTTTTGAGATTTACATTTTTTTTCCCCTCCCAGCTTTTTTCCCCAAAATTTTCTCTAGCTACTTTTGCAAATGCCGAAATGTCCTTCACCCAAAAAAATTTCTTGGCGTGCCGCAAATTGCGGCAAATATCAGTTACCCGCAACTTCCGGCGCCTGTACGTTTGTCGCGAAATTCACCGCAAATTCGAAACTGGTGAAAAATTTTTTTGCAAAGGACATTTTGGCAATAACTGTTTAGCTAGAGACAAATTTTGGGGAAGCCAACGCGGGCGGGGAATTCTTGAGATTTACATTTTTTTCCCCTCCCAGTTTTTTTCCCCCAAAATTTTTCTGTAACTACCTTCCAAATGCCGAAATGTCCTTCGCCCAAGAAAAATTTCTTTTGTGTGCCGCAAATTGCGGAGAATATCCGTTACCCGTAAATTCCGGCGCCTGTACGTTTGCCGCGAAATTCACCGGAAAATCGGAGCTGGTGAAAAAAAAATTTGCAAAGGACATTTCGGCAATAACTGTTTAGCTAGAGAAAAATTTTGGGGAAGCCAACGCGGGCGGGGAATTTTTGAGATTTACATTTTTTTCCCCTCCCAGCTTTTTTCCCCAAAAATTTTCTCTAGCTACTTTTGCAAATGCCGAAATGTCCTTCACCCAAAAAAAATTTCTTTTGTGTGCCGCAAATTGCGGCAAATATCAGTTACCCGCAACTTCCGGCGCCTGTACGTTTGTCGCGAAATTCACCGCAAATTCGAAACTGGTGAAAAATTTTTTGCAAAGGACATTTTGGCAATAACTGTTTAGCTAGAGAAAAATTTTGGGGAAGCCAACGCGGGAGGAGAATTTTTGAGATTTACATTTTTTTTCCCCTCCAAGTTTTTTCCCCGAAAATTCTCTGTCGCTACCTTCCAAATGCCGAAATGTCCTTCGCCAAAAAGAAATTTTTCCTGGTGTGCCGCAAATGTCGGAGAATATCCGTTACCCGTAAACTCCGGAACTGGTGGCACTTGTCGCGAAATTCACCGAAAAACTAAGACTAGTGAAATTTTTTTTCAAAGGACATTTCGGCAATTGGAAGGTAGCTAGAGAAAATTTCTGGGGAAAGAAACGCGGGCGGGGAAAAAAATTAAATGTGCACAAAATTCCCCGCCCGCCAATCCTTCCTTAAAATTTTTCTTTGGCTACCTTCCAATTGCCGAAATGTCCTTTGCCCAAAAAAAATTTCTTATTGTGCCGCAAATTGCGGCAAATATCAGTTACCCGCAGCTTCCGGCACATGTACATTTGTCGCGAAATCCATCCAGGAAAGTCTTACAGCCAGTGAAGTGCAGCTAAATACCAAAGACTTCATCCAAAATAAAGTTCTTTTAATTCTTTTTTTAGACTCTGTCGTTTTGTAGGTCTGATTTGCGTGTGTTTCTTTTTTACTTTGGGCGGCCACACCCGGCGCAAGCTGTGTGACCTGTGCTCCCCAAAAATTCTTCCACTCCTTCTTTTGGAACGCCTGTGTCAACAAATCTTGTTAGCACTCTTTTGGTCATTCTGCGTCGCTCTCGATCGGGCTCGTTTCTCGTCATGGTCCAAAGTATCGAATTCAGCTTGTCAGTCAGCTCCACAACCTCAGGCGCCATTCTCCAGACTTGCAGTTCCACGATCAGCTGGCGCACTCCGTAATAACCCAGTTGGTAGCAAGCGCGTTCTAGATCGACGGGGGTTATGACCGCGGACAACGCTTCTCGCCAGTCGGCAGGCAAATAAACTCTTAAACTCTTTAGGAACTCGTTCAGCGTAGCTATTATCGTATTGGGGTAGTAACGCCAAAGGCAGCCTGCCATATATTGCGTTTGTCAACATCTCGTCTAGTAACGCGCTTGCTTAACACGGCCAACAAGGTACTGCGGGCTTTCGTGCAATAGCGTAAATAACGCTTCTGCTAAGGGCTGCTTCACTGCGTCGGTGATGTCGTCCTGTGTGTAAGATCTGCTCAATGTGCGTCCCTCGTGGTTTACCAATTTGACCAGTGGATCGTACTCTGGGTACCAGGTCTCTTCGTCGGTTGCGACAGTCAGCGACATGCAAGCACTTCCCTTTCGTTTCACTGGCTTGCCCAGCTTGTTATACCATTTATGCATGGTCGTTTTCAATTTCACCTCATTTCCAAATCTTGGCTCATCTGCCTCGTAGCTTTCTGCCCTTGACCGAAGATCGCCATTTTTTATTTCGCTTTTTATTTCTTCCTCGTTGACAGGTTTAACCGCCACTCCCTGCCTGGAAGGCCATAACGGCGTGTTTAAAGGAATATTCAGAGCTCTCAGGACGGCAATTCGCAGGTTATCGAAGCCCTCCCAATTTCCCAGTTTAACCTTGCCTTCGATCCTAGATTCCACGAAATATCCTCTGTCATTCACTTCGTAGAAAGTTACAGTGAAAGAGGTCATTGAATAGACCTCTTTGTGCGCCGGGTGTATTTCTTTTTACTTAATACTAAAAGGCTCTACCAGAAAAAAAAAGCCAAGATATCTGATGTTCAAAAAAATCCCCGCCCCACTAGCGTTCTTTCTTAGCACAATGTCGGTCTGCGCAATTTAAAGAAGAAGAGAAAGAAAACAAGAGTGTGGTAGGCTTAGGGAATATATCTGTACAAAAAAAATCAGGCGCGCACAACAATGTTTGGCTGACGATGCTGGTTTGGTCGGGAAGTGCCAAAAGAAAGGGTGGGGAGGCGGGGGATTAGGGGGCGGGGGAGGTTCACGAGGGCATTTTCCCCGGAGCTGTCACTGGAGCGGGGGCGGTGACGGCGGCTCCAGCGGCGGCAGGTCCAGCGGCGGGGACTGCAGCACAAAGTCGGGCGGCAGCTCCGGCGGCAACGCCAGCGGCACCAGCGGCGGCAGCGGCAGCTCCAGTGGCGGCGGGGGGGGAGGGCACAAGGCTGTCGGCGGGCTGTCGGGCCGTCGCTTTCTTTTCTTGGGGCGGGGGGGCAGGAACCGCGCGTAACCCACGGAGCCCGCTGCGTGGCGGAGCGCCAGGGCCGACCTGCCGCGCCAGCCGGCCCCCGCGCTGACGGCCGACATGAGGTACACGTCGCCGTGGTCCAGCTGGATGCTCACCTCTCTGCCTACGGGGTGCGCGCCAAAGTACCAGTGCCAGTGCAGGCCCATGGCGGCGCCGAGCCTCGCGCCGATCACGCCGGCCAGGCCGTCGTGGCCGTGCGGCGAGATGCCTTGGCGGCGGTTGTTCGAGTACAGGTTGCCAAAGGCGGGACAGTCCCGCGCCTCCGGGATCAGCCCCTCTACCCCGCGCTTCAGCCGGGCCAGCAGCGGCAGCCGCCCGAGCGGCACGGCGCCGTCGGCCTGGCCGAAGGCCAGGGTCTGGCAGTTCTTGAGGGGGCAGCCGCCGCGCACCGGGGCGGGCCACTCCAGCGCCAGCAACTCGTCTTGTAGCAGGCTGCTAGCGCCCGCTGGTAACGGCAGGCCTAAGGCCATGGACCCCAATTCCATGAAACGCCACACGCCACGCCTAATCAACAGCACGCAGGCGTCGCCTTCGGGCGGCCGATCGCCGGGCTCCAGCCCTAGCTCTGCCAGGTCGAGCAAGTAGGTCTGCCACCTCAGCAGCCTGGCCCTGGCCGCGATCGCGCGTATAGTTTCGCCCGTGAAAAAGTCAGAGGGAGCCGCGCAGGGCTCGAACGACACGGTCAGGGTGCGGAACATGTAGGGGAGAGAGGAAAAGGAGGGTTAGGGTCTGGTCAGTCTTTTTTCGACAATTTTTTTTTGTGCCACAGGCGAAGAAAAAAGTAGGGGTGTGTGCAGGGAGAAAAAGAATGCTTCCCAAGAGGACGAGCGCACGATCACACCTAAAAAAAAGAGCTCAAGAGGGTGGGGGGGGGCCGGCCCCCCCCCCCCCAGTGCCTCTCCTTTGGCGGCGGTTTTTTTTGGTACTTCTTTTCCTGCGGCCCCCCCCCCCCCACACACACACACTTGTCAAAACCGGAAGCGTGCCCCCCCCCTCCCTCCCTCTTGCTCTCTCTCTCTGGTTGTTCGCGAGATCTTATTCCCCTCCCCCCCCTCCCTTCCCATCCCTTGCGTACTGTTTCCGTACAAGGCCCCCCTCCCCTTCCCCGTTTCTTTCTTTCTATCACTAGTACCGTTCTTTGCCTTCATTCCTTTTTTCTCGGGGGGAGGTTGTCCCAACTTCGCGACCACCATTTGGTTTTTTTTGTGTCCTTCTCTCGCTTTCTCCCGCACCGCGCTGCGAACAACAACAAAACCAAAAAAAAAGAGAGTAGCGAATGCAGGGCTCTCCGGTTGCCCGAGCCCTGCCGTGTCAACTGGGACGGTACAGCGGCGCCTGGCAACAGCGCTACATTTCGTTTCGCGCTAGATGACGGTGCACGCAAGGCGCTGCTGCAAAGGCTCATCTGCACCCCACGGTCGCTAACGCAGACAGTAGACGACGTGCTGGCCGAGGGCTGGCAGCACTGCCCCGGCACTGAGCTGGCGATGCTGTGGTGCGTGTTCCACAAGAACCCGCACGGCATCCGGAGCGTGTGCACCAAGGGCCGGAAGGTCGCGTGGGCGCGGGGGCAGCTCGTGGCGGACCTGCTGTTAGAGCTAGGCGCCGAACCTGTCGAGTACGCCAGCCACAAGACCAGCGCCGAGCAATGGCTGTTTGTGCGGCGGTGCTGGGGCCGCGCGGCGCCCCACGCCCACAATGCCTGCGAAAGCTGTTTGAAGAGACCACGCGGGCCGTGCACCGCAAGACAGTCGCCGCGCAAGCGCGGCGCGTGGCCGACGCGCTGCGCCTGTCGCAGGCATGGTTGGCGATCAGACTCTCGCTGCGCCTGGTCCCGCGCGGGGCGCAGCCCGTGCAGGAAATTCCGTTGTTCCTGGACCGCGCCGCAATAGACCGCGGCCGCGTGCGGCTGTGGCTGCGGCTGTACCGCTGTGCGGGAGCCGAGCACGCGCTGAACTGGGTGCGCGACGACGCCGGGAGCGGGTTGATCGAGGCGACGAGAGCCGACGGGCGCGATGCGGCAGCGCTGGCCAGGGTGGCGGGTGTGTCGCCCGCCTCGTACGTCCGCGTGGTGTTAGCGCGCAGGGCGGCAGCCTGTGCGGGCTGCGCGCACAGTGGCCGGGTACTGCGAGGCGGACTGGAGCGGGCTCGACAGCGGCCGCGAACGCTGGTACACGCACGAGCTCGCGCCCTGGTGTATAGAACGTCTGCGCTGGCCCGCGTGCGTCGCCACAGTGGTCGGCAGTACCTGGGGCCCGTACATTTCTAAGAAGTCGAAACACAAAAACACCTGCGCTCGCTCTTTCCGGGGGCGCAAAAGGCATAAACCCTCGGTAGAAGAGAGTAGAGAGAAAAATGAAGGGGTGGGGGAAGAGCAGGGAGGGGGGAGATCGAGCCATCCCCCCTCCCCCCTCTCTCTCTATTTCTCCCGCTTTTTTTTTCTTCTGGACGAGGGGGGGAGGAGGGGGTTGAGCGCGGTAGGTAACAAAGAAAAAGGGATACCAGAGATAATTCAACTTACTCATTCCCTCCATATGTACAGCCCTTTCAAAAAACAAATATAACAAAAGGAACGTACAAAAAAGCGACGTTGTGCACCTACTTTTTATTGCCCCTTGGATTTATGGTATCACCCGCGAGCTTTAACGACATAGTATTTATCTGTTCCGGTCAAGTTTCCTGCCTCGATATCCGGCCTTGGGAGGACTGTGGTACAGTACAAGATTTATTTGAGAGTAGCTTCAGAGGTGCAAATATCAATTGCATCCCGGACTAATGATATAGGACCGTTTAGTTACTGGTGCGGCTGCAGCAGGAATGATTACTTACCTTACTACTCTGAGCCCAATGCGAGGTCTTGCTTGTTCAGTAGTTGGGCGCATACCAAAGCTGGCCAATATCTTGGCGTCTGCAGCGACGCTAGGGGCGGCTTTGATACTAGTCGTTATAACATGACAAACTGTCGGGCCCCAAGCAAGAAGACGAGTGCGGGGTTCATGTCAGCCGGCCGTTTCTTCGAGCCCACAGGACCTGCCCACTGCTGCAGCAATTCCCGTACCGGTCGACCTCGGCGCCGGCCTATGGCGCTTGGCAGTTAGAAGGCTGCGATCGGGTTGCTTTGGTGCAGTGCACGAACTCCACTTGTCACCCGAATGCAACGTGCTCGTATGACAGCGGGGGCTACGCCGTGTGCACGTGTAACGTTACTGCCTACTGGCAGAACAACGCGACCGCCAAGGGCTTCGGTACTAACGGCTGCGACCGCATCCCCTGCCAGTGGGAGCTGCCGCGCGGGTCGACAGTTCGGCTCGCAGTGTAACTACCTAACAACTGACGGCCCCAAGTGCACGCTGTTCTGCCAGGCGGGGTATAGGGACAACAACAACGGCACGGGCGTCGCGTACACGTGCCCGCAGGGCCGGCTGCTGTCGGCCGTCAGCGGCGGGCTGCAGTGCGTCGCCTACCAGGAGCAGGACTTTTTGGCTGGTCTAGGCAGGCTGCAGTACGAGAGCTTAATGATGGTTCCGGGCGCCGATATGCAGTGGTACCAACCGCAGCTGGCGCTGGGCGACCTGGACGGCGACGGGCTCGACGATGTCGTATTGACGTACTGCAACGGTCCAGAAGGCTGGGCTGAGCACCTACGTATTTGTGAGTACGACAGCTGATAACTCACAGGTTTACAAGAGCCTGATTTCGTGTCCACTACATACCCAGCCGATAGTCTACCAGGGCGCTATTTGGGGTTTGATCCAAGAAGTTTTTTCTACTGTTTGGAGTAGAGTCAGTGCACCGGCCGTACGTTGGAACTGGCCGCCCCCGCTGGCACGGACTGGAACTATGTCAGCTAAGTAACGCCAGGATCTATTATGATATTAACATTTACTGCACCTTCATGGTGTCGTCAGTTCCTGTGCGAAACAGTCTCTTGCTTATGCTGCCTTCCTGCCCGATGGATGTGTTTGGGGAACATCCGGGGAGTATGTGTTGCCATACCGCTTGTACAACTTGTCTACCGCCAGGCGATAAACAGTGTGGCGGTGCCCTGGGCCAAGGCCAACGACCCGCCGTGGGGCTCGCCGCTGTGGCAAGAAAACCCTACCGGCCTGGGCCTGATGGGCCAGTGCAATGTAGCGGTGTGGCTCGAGAGCACAAATGTTTTGGGCTGGCGGCTGTTGTGGTCGACTACGGACATAATTGTACAGTGCCTTGCAGTCCCGTCCGCCGCGGCCGCGTTCGCGGTTACGTCTACCGGCTCGCTGTTGTTCATCTCCACGACGGGCGACCCGCGCAACGGCACGTTCACTGTCGACGAGATAGCCACGGACGTGGGCCAGGTGCACTACTGCGGCGGTAGCGCCAGGCCAGGGCTGCGGCTCGCGGTGTTGAGCCCCAGCGGGAGGGCAGTGCGAGTGCTAGCCCAGAACCCCGTGAACGAGCGCGCTGCTTTTGACATCGTAGCTAGCCTACCGCTGCAAGGGTCGTCCGACACGGTGTTCATGCGCGTGGCGTGCCTGAAACTAAGCCAAGACGAGCGCGAGGACTACAACCTGTTGATCGCGCGGCTGCTGGCTAACCGGACGGCGCTGAACCAGTCGTCGTTCCTGCTGCGCCTGCCAGTGACGCAAATTACGGGCGGCAGCGCGCTGCGGTTGCTGGACCGCTGCGCTTTTGTCAGATGCGCCGCCAACGCCACGTGCGAGCTGCTCAATACGTGGCCGCGCTGCCGCTGCGCGGGTGGCCTCGTCGGGGACGGCGTGCGCTTCTGTGTGCCGCGCCCGCCGCTGCGGTCCGGCGGCAGCGGCCTGTACGTGCTGCGCCTCGGCAACCAGAGCGTCGCGACGGACACCATGGACCGGATCGTGCCGGTGGTGTGGCGCTGCCCGAACGGCGCCGACCCGCTGTCGTGGTGCACGGCGCGGCCGTCGTGCACCGTCGAGCCGGGGCTGCCGCAGCCCGCGGTGCCCAGGCGCGTGCCGCACTACTACGTCAACTGCCCCGACTGCCGCCTCGAGCTGTGGTACAACACGACTGAAGACGGTGACTGCTACTACCTCCTGTCAAGCGCCGGGTGGCCCGTGCTCTCTACGACCGCGACCCGCCTGGACGCCAGCTTCGTCTGGTCCGTCCTGGGCCCGCCGCCACTGGCCACTCGGTCGTCGAACTGGACGGCAGCGGCCGGGCCGGACACTTGTGCTACCAGGCGCACGAGCTGCTGCGGAGCTACAGCTGCGCCTTTCCGTTCGACCTGGGCGAATTGTCGGAACCACCCTCGGTGTGTTCGGCGTTGGCGCGCGTAACTGTGCCCTGCGGGCCCGGATCGTCGCAGATTTCTTGTGAGCTGCTCGCGGCAGCACGCGGTACCGGTGCCGCGCCAACAGCTCAAATGCTTTGTGCTCGACGGCGCGATCAGTGCTAGGATGCTGTCGGGCGACTGCGAGCTGTTCCGCCGGGCGTTCGAGCCAAACTTGGACTTCAACTGCAGCTGGCCCCTGGCCCAGGCACCTGAGCCCGCCTTCTGCGCGATTGCGGCGCACGACCCCATGTGGCGCCTGGCCTGTTCTTCGGACACTTGGTGCGGGTCCGACGGCTGCGTCGGCTGTCCGTCCGCGGACGTGCAGCTGGCGCGCGCGGAAACGCGCGCGCGCGCCTCGGGCCGCGACGCGTTCTGGGCCGGCAGCGACGGCGCGGCGCTGGTAGCCAACTACCCCTGGCTGGCGCAAACGGCCGGGGGCGTGGCCGAGCTGCTGTGCCAGCAGTGTTTTCCGCCTGAGAATTCTCCGACCCTGCCCCCGACCGTGCTGTTACAGAACTGCCCTTACGCCTGTACGACCGAGACCTATTCGCTGCTGGGTACGTCGTGCTCGTACCACGTCCTGCGCTGCACGCGGGACGGCGCGGGGTCGTACTTGTGCTGGTCCCTGACGGAACGGCTGGCCTGGCTGGCGCGCGGTGTGCAGGCCGCGGTCGTGGCCTCGGCTGCCAGCGGCGACTGCCGACAACTGCTGACCCTGCAGCCGAGCGAGCTGCAGTGCTGCCGGCCGCCGCAACGCCTTGACGCAACGCCGCCAACGGCGTGGCAGGTCGGGGGCTGTGTCTTCCTCGTGGACTCGGTCGACAACTACGCGGCGACTAACGCACCACCGTCGTCCTCCTGCGCTGCTGCTGCACCACCCCAGTACGAGCGCAACGTGACCTGGACGTGCGGGGCGACATTGTACAGTGCGCGCTCACTGCGCCGCAGGGGCAGACCAACGAGACGGGCGCGAGCTGTGCGGTTGCAGCAGGTGACCGGTGCCACCTGCTGCTGCCGGCAGCGGCTAACGCCAGCGAGGCCTGCTCGCGCCTCGTGCGCTACTGCGCAAGGGTTCAGCCGGACCTGGTGCGGCAGCAGCTGACGACGGGTTGGCCCTCCTCGACCACGGGGTGCAGCGCCGTCCTGACACCGTCCGTGGCCCTGGCGTGTTCGTTGGGGCGCAACGTGAGCTGCGGGTCCGAGCTGTGCCTGGCGCAGCTGCCTGTATTTGTGGACAACGCCGCTTGGTGGCGCTGCGCCGCCGACCACCCCTGGTCCCGCCCCGCGCAATGGAGGGCGACGTGCGGGGGCCAATCGGTTTCGTGCAGCGCGACGGCGGCGGGAGGACGCTACGTTTGCAGCGGCAACGGCCGCTGGCGCCTGTTCAACTGCACGGTGGACTACGCCGAAGCGTTGGCGCTCGGCGCGTGCGCTGCCGTGCTGGCGGCGTGCCCCGCCGACCTGCCGCACGCGCCCGTGAGCGCGAATGCCACCAGCGACGGGACCGTGGTGTGGGCGAACGGGTGGCGCTGGTCCTGGCCGCACGTACAAAGGCTGTTGGCCGGCCGCGGGCTCAGCTACTGCGAGTTAACCGCCGACGAGGACGTGTTGCGCGCGCCGGTGCCGCCCGCGTGTGCCGCGCGGCCAACGGCCTCTCCGACGATTTTAGTGCAGTACTGCAGCGCGCTGCCCGTGCACTGCCTCCCGCAGGACTTTGGCCGCGTGCTGCAGTGCGTGAACGAGTGCGAGCTGAGCGGCCAGTGCCGGATGGCGCGCCTGCCGGAGCTGCGCGGCGGCCGCTGGTGGGTGGACAGTTTGCAGGACGAGCCAAGCGCAAGTGGCTGCTGGCTCGCCACAGACTTCGCGGGAGGTCTGTGCCCCGCGCTGCAGGGCCAGTGCGTGACTTACTGTGGGACGGGCAGCGCGCTGCAGGCGCTCTCTGTGACGACGGTCTGGTCCGAGGCAGACTGCGAGCTGTCGCTGTTCCATGAACAGCGCTTCCGTTGCGGGACCACGGACCTGGTGTGCGAGCCCCTGGCCATGGTTGCGGCGCAGGTGTCCCGGCAAATGCTGGACGCGCTGAAAGTGGACATGGTGCTGAACGAGCGCGTGACGGACGACTACCTGCTGTGCCACAACGCCGCACCGGCCGCGGCGGCGCGCGTGCTGTGCCCCGTGGCCCGGCAGACGCTGGGCCTCACAGACGACCGTTGCGGGGCGCTGGCGTACGCTTGTGCTGCTGGTGGCGGCACCATCGAGTGCGACGGGGGCTGGACGCGCGACCCTACGGTTGACCCGTTCTGTACCACGCCGCAGTCGGACGGGCTGTCGCCGGTGCCCTGCGACTGCGGCGTGCACTGGACGCCGGTCGTGCAGGCGCTGGCGCCCAGCGCGTTGATCGACGGCCAGTGCTACCTGGACATGCAGAGCGGCGGGCTGTCGAAGGCCAATTTGGACGCGTTCCGGCTCTGCACTAGCAACGCGCCGGCTGGAGGGATGAGCTGCGCGGCCCGCGGCCTCGTGTCGCTGGACGAGTTGGTGTTGCTGTGGCTGGCGGACGACGTGCCGGAGGCTGCGAGCAGGGGCTTGCTGCTGGAGCACAGCCTGCGCGGCACGGACCCGCGCGCGAGCGTCGACAGCCCGGCCGCGGTACTGCTGCTGTTGCGGCGCCTGTTGGCCGCCGACGGCGGCGGCGACCGCATTCTGTTGGGCGAGGTGCTAGCTACCAATCGCGACCGGCGCGCCTGGTGCCTCGGCGCCGACGACACGGGCGCCGCCGCGCCGGTCTGTGCGCTGCGCCCGGGGCTGGGGCTGCCGCTGTGCACGGTGCACTGCCCGGTTGGCACCGTCGCGTCATCTGCCAATCGAGCAGTGCGCTGCTGCAACTCGCGGGGCTGCTGCTGGCTGGGCACGGCGGGGCTGACGTACTCTGCCAACGAAACGAAGCTGCAGCGGCTGCCCGTCGGTAACGACACGGTGTGCCGCCCGAACCTTTTCCCGGAGCTCACGGCGTACCCGCGCCCGACCGCGACCGCGGTGTTGGCGCCCAGCGACGCGCAGCGCCAGCTGTGCTTCGAGGACGTGCGTTGCCAGGCGATCGTACTGTTTGCGAACGGCGGCGTGTTCTTTAGCGAGCGCGAGCTGAACTTCCCGTTGGCGGAACTGCGGCGCCTGGACCCCGGGCGGCTGCACCAGCTGGACGAGGACAAGCAGAGCACGCGCTACTTGCACCCGGTGCCGGAACGCGAACTGGCGGCGCGCGGCGACACCGTTGTCACGTCGCTGCAGAGCGCCGTCGTGGGCCTGGACCGGAGGGTCAACCAGGCCTGCAGCCGCTTCCTTGACTGGTCCTGGTCCGGCTGGCGGCCCGCGGCGCTGTCGCGTGCGAGAACAGCACTGCAAGAAAACTGGCGCGCGCTGGCCATGGTGGTGGGGCTGCCGGCGGACCCAACGGTACTGCCGGCAGTAGCGGTCGTCATTGACAACAAGAACGAGACCGAGTGGCGGCGGCAGGTGTGCGGCGCGGCAACTGTTTGTCCGGCCACTGCCTGGGTGCCCACAGCCGGCCCGCTTGCCGGCTACGCCGCCGCGAGGCTCGCGGTCGGCTATTATCTGGCGCTGCTGAACCTGACGAAGGCCGCCGGCGCCGCTCCCCAGGCCAGTGGCTCGTCGAATCTGCGAACGGCAGGTTCTTTTCCTTGCAAGATCACAAGGGCGTGACACAGGACCAAATGGCGATTATCCAGCGAGCGCTGCTCCGCGTGGACCTCGTGCGGGAGGTAGTGCGCGACGCCCTCGTGCTCAGAAACATCTTCGAGGCCGGCGCGCCACCGGTGCAGCGAGGCAGTGACGGCGGCGGCACCGGTGGCGCTGCCGGAGGGCTGCGGCGCGGGCGCGGGCCCTGCGTTTCCGGCGGCGCGGTGGCCGGGGGCCGCGGCGGAGCTGGCGCTGCTGGCCCAGGCGCAGGACGACCTGCGGGCGGGGCGTTTGCGGAGCTCGGAGGCGGACCGTTTTTAGGGGCGGGCGACCCCAGCGCCTGGCGGTAGCCGAGGCGCGGTCGCACACGCTGCTGCGGCTACTTCGTGCCGGCCTGGTCCGGGGCCGCGTTCTCAAGTGCCGGCGTCGCTGGCAGGTGCGAGTACGACG
>WBZZ01007027.1:82500-110000 GCA_019918135.1 Paulinella micropora | reverse complement strand
ATTATTATTATTATTATTATTATTATCTTCTTCTTCTTCTCCTTCTTCTTCTCTTCTTCTTCTTCTTCTCCTTCTTCTTCTTCTTTTCTTCTTCTTCTTATTATTATAATTATATTATTATTATATTATTATTATTATTATTATCATTATTATTATTATTATTATTATTATTATTATTATTATTATTATTATTATTATTATTATTATTATTATTATTATTATTATTATTATTATTATTATTATTATTATTATTATTATATGGAGGGGTGCACAGTATGGCACCCCACGGGAAGAGGAGGTGGTTGGGCCTCTTCCCACTGGTTTCGAGGCTATGTCGTTGTGTTGGCTCCGAGGCTATGTTGTTGTGTTGGTTCCGAGGCTATGTAGTTGTGTTGGTTCCGAGGCTCTGTGTGTTGTGTGGGTTCCGAGGCTATGTCGATGTGGGTTCCGAGGCTATGTTGTTGTGTTGGTGCCGAGGCCATGTCGTTGTGTTGTTTTTATAAGACATACACCATGTGGGATCAAAGGGTATTTACATTCCGCGATCTAGGGGTGGTGACGGGTTTCGAGGCGTCCCAGATACTTACCACAAAACGTCCTCATGCGCTGGCAGACCGCATGAAATGTCTGCTACCCCTGTGAGTACCTCCATGCGGGACCTACCCAGTCTCGTGGAGCTCTCACGCGGGGAAGATCAATCATTTGTAGTTGATTTCCTGCAAGGTACCCGACACTGTGCGGGTAGTAGGGACTTCCTTTTGGGGCCTTCTATGCAGGATGGTTAGAGTCACTCTTCCCTCCCCAACATACTCACTGTAGTCCCTGTTGGGTCGAGGGATGGAGGCGCATGGCCCTCGGCTCAGCCATGACAGATCAATATATTATTATTATTATTATTTATTATTATTATTATTATTATTATTATTATTATTATTATTATTATTATTATTATTTTATTTGAATATACCGGTCCGTCTGGACCAGTATTTTCATTGAACATACCGGTCCGTCTAGAAGTGTTGGAACTGCCCTTGCGGGGGTGTCATTAGAGCCTATCGTCAATTCTTCGTACTCCCTCACGGGTGAGACGATGGAGGCGCATGTGCAGAAATGCATCAGCCATTGACAGAGAAGCACTATTATTATTTTTATTATTATTATTATTATTATTATTATTATATTATTATTATTATTATTATTATTATTATTATATTATTATTATTATTATTTATTATTATTATTATTATTATTATTATTATTATTATTATTATTATTATTATTACTGGATACTGTAGCATAGTTTACAGAAAGGAGTTAGTTACTAGCTTTAGTATAGTTAGCTAGTGTGTGTGGCCTTCTATCAGTGAGCCTTTCCCTGTCTGTTTTTTTTTCGAGTATAATCCCTCTAACGGGAAGCGCTGTCATTTTTTTTTATTTCATACTGTTATTATTATTATTATTATTATCATTATTATTATTATTTATTATTATTATTATTATTATTATTATTATTATTATTATTATTATTCCAGTATTTTCATTGAACATACCGGCCCGTCTGGAAGTGTTGGAACTGCCCTTGCGGGGTGTCATTAGAGCTTATCGTCAATTCTTCGTACTCCCCTCACGGGTGAGACGATGGAGGCGCATGTGCAGAAATGCATCAGCCATTGACAGAGAAGCACTATTATTATTATTATTATTTATTATTATTATTATTATTATTATTATTATTATTATTATTATTATTATTATTATTATTATTATATTATGTGGCGCCGCGATAGCCCAGTGGTTAAGGTCTACCATCTGGACCTGTCGCCAGTTCGATTCCCGTCGTGCCAGTATTTTCAAAGGATATTTTCTTTGAAAGTATTGGTCTGTCTGGAAGGCTTGGAGCTGCCTTGCGGGGATGTCAGTAGAGCCTATCGTCAAAATCTTCGTACTCCCTCGCGGGTGAGACGATGGAGGCACATGTGCAGAAATGCATTCGCCATTGACTGAGAAGCACTATTATTATTATTATTATTATTATCATTATTATTATTATTATTATTATTATTATTATTATTTTTTTTTTTTTTGACACCGTGATAGCCCAGTGGTCAAGTTCTACATCTGGGCCCTGTCGCCAGTTCGATTCCCGTCGGTGCCACCAGTATTTTCATTGAACATACCGGTCCGTCTGGACCAGTATTTTCATTGAACATACCGGTCCGTTTGGAAGTGTTGGAACTGCCCTTGCGGGGGTGTCATTACAGCCTATCGTCAATTCTTCGTACTCCCCTCACGGGTGAGACGATGGAGGCGCATGTGCAGAAATGCATCAGCCATTGACAGAGAAGCACTATTATTATTATTATTATTAGCTTTTTCTTCTGTTCCTCTTTTATTATTATTATTATTATTATTATTATTATTATTATTATTATTATTATTATTCAGCCCAACGGCCTCAAGGCGTTAAACTGTGACGCCAACTCATAACCCTTTGGTGGTAGATGCTGGGGAGGAGGGTTGTTGCGCGCGTAAAAGATCTTAAACTCCGCATATGCTGGTTGATAGCCCAGGACCCAGCAGACACCAGATTGTTATGGGTGGGGTTTCGAGGCAGCTCTAGCAACCGCGCTTGGTGTATGCACTTGCACATTCGGTGACGTCTTGCAAGAGGTTCTGGGACTGCGGAATAACCTCGGCTTAGTGCAGTCTTGCCCTCAGGAGCTCCATCGGTGGCCCCGATCATCAGGCGAGAGACTGACACGGGGGGGTGGAGGACCTCGAACAAGGGTATTGGAGGCTTATGTCCGTTGAGGATATGCCATTAGCTGCATCAGTACGCCTCAGATATAGTATTATTATTATTATTATTATTATTATTATTATTATTATTATTATTATTATTATTATGGACACCGTGATAGCCCAGTGGTCAAGTTCTACCATCTGGGCCCTGTCGCCAGTTCGATTCCCGTCGGTGCCACCAGTATTTTCATTGAACATACCGGTCTATTTCTGGACCAGTATTTTCATTGAACATACCGGCCCGTCTGGAAGTGTTGGAACTGCCCTTGCGGGGGTGTCATTAGAGCTTATCGTCAATTCTTCGTACTCCCCTCACGGGTGAGACGATGGAGGCGCATGTGCAGAAATGCATCAGCCATTGACAGAGAAGCACTATTATTATTATTATTATTATTATTATTATCATCATCATCATCATAATTATTGTTGTTATTGTTGTTAGTATTATTATTATTATTATTATTATTATTATTATTATTATTATTATTATTATTATTATTATTATTATCATTATTATTTGGACACCGTGATAGCCCAGTGGTCAAGTTCTACCATCTGGGCCCCGTCGCCAGTTCGATTCCCGTCGGTGCCACCAGTATTTTCATTGAACATACCGATCCGTCTGGACCAGTATTTTCATTGAACATACCGGCCCGTCTGGAAGTGTTGGAACTGCCCTTGCGGGGGTGTCATTAGAGCTTATCGTTAATTCTTCGTACTCCCTCACGGGTGAGACGATGGAGGCGCATGTGCAGATTTGCATCAGCCATTGACAGAGAAGCACTATTATTATTATTATTATTATTATTATTATTATTATTATTATTATTATTATTATTATTATTATTATTATTTAGGGAGTACATAGGCCATCGGTCCCTTTCCATGGGCTGATTGATATAAAGCTCCTAGAGTAATGTTCTGTGCCGTCACTTCCTTTATTCCACCGATTGGTGTGGAGACTTTCCTTATGGAATGGAGGACTGGATGCACATGGCCTTTGGCTCAGCAATTGGCAGACGATACATATTATTATTATTATTATTAGGGAGTACATAGGCCATCGGTCCCTTTCCATGGGCTGATTGGTATAAAGCTCCTAGATTAATGTTCTATGCCGTCACTTCCTTTATTCCACCGATTGGTGTGGAGACTTTCCTTATGGAATGGAGGACTGGATGCACATGGCCTTTTGGCTCAGCAATTGGCAGACGATACATATTATTATTATTATTATTATTATTATTATTATTATTATTATTATTATTATTATTATTATTATATTGTTATTATTATTATTCGATAGCATAGTTTAGAGAGGGGAGTATAGATACTTAGCTTTAGTATAGTTAGCTAGTGTGTGTGGCCTTCTATCAGTGAGCCTTTCCCTGTTTTTTTTTTGAGTATATTTCTTCTAACGGGAAGCGCTGCCATTTTTTTTTAATTTAAACTCTCTTTTTATTATTATTTATTATTCCCTCTTTTGCTGCTGCTTTAATTAGCTTGCTCTTTAAGTTCACATCCGAGGACAACAAACATCGGGAGGGGGCGCTCGCGCTCGACGTTGCACTTACAAAGTACAACAATTTCGAACTGAAGGCGTCCACGCAAGTGGAGACATGTGAGGGTGAAACTTCACCTTGTGCTCCCGGGTCTTTTTCCCTATAAGTATGAAAGATTTTTATAAACTGATTGTTTATTTTTTATTTGCAGGCTCTTCATTGTCTTTCCCATTGGTTGGCGCAAGAAGACTCCTGCGCAAGTCAATCGAGGTACTGTATGTTTTTCAAAATTCACAAGCTGCACATATTTTTTATACTTGGATGTTGCAGGATCGAAGCGCTTCATTTTTGCTGCGCGCGAGGTCGACACTGACGGCGATGGCAAGGCTGACGAAATCCAAATATCAGCTCATGGGTTTTTTTTTGGTTTTAACCTTAAACACTCTTGCATGCTTGATCCGTCGCCGATGGACTTCGAGAAGCAGGTGAAGGCCGCGTGGCTCCTCTACGTCGGTAAACCCACGAACCCGCCTATGATTTGCAACTGGCGGAAGCGGGAGCTTTTGCTTCTGTACGAAGCAAACAAGGTCATTTCTCTTCTTCTTCTCTTCTTCTTCTCTTCCTCTTTCTTCTTCCATTTTTCTTTTTTCTTCTTCATATACATGTTATTATTCTTTTTCTCCACCAGCTCCATCTTTTTTTTTTTTTTTTGTTTTTTGTTTTTGTTTTTTGTTTTTGTTTTTGTTTTTTTTGGCATCTTCCTTTTCTTTATTTTGCATATTTACTGCATGCTCGCCTGAAACGTTAGAAGAAGAATCAAAAAAGGCCCGACTGAGCCTCGCTCTTCGGGCAGGCCAAAAAAACTGAGATTCGGTAGCAACATTGGTATGTAATGAAAAATGAAGGATGTATGTAATATTGTTTGGTTCTTTGTGCAGAATCCATCGACGTCGACGATGTTCCAGACGTTCCAGACGTCCCTGAAGAAGAAGAGACCCCTGAGCCTCCTATGCCTAAGGGGTCCAGCAAGAAAAAGCCAGGTACTAGCAAATTTCATCTTTTTTTGTGTGCTTTTTTTTTCAGTGTTTTCTAATTTCTGACGTGACTAGGCAAGCCGAAGTCCAAAAAGCCCGCGGTCGACGCTGATGAAGTGGACATGTCGTTGGAGGTATTAATCTTTCCTACTCCTTCTTCTTCTTTTTTTCTTTTTTTTGTGAGGGGGGGGGCCCCCGGGGGGGGGGGGGGCAAAAGGTCTCTTTGGGCGCCGCAGCATATAGTTTAGAGAGGGAGTATAGCTACTAGCTTTAGTATGGCTAGCTAGTGTGTGTGGCATTCTATCAGTGAGCCTTTCCCTGTCTTTTTTTTTTCCGAGTATAATCTCTCTAACGGGAAGCGCTGAACATTTTTTTTTTCAAAACTTTTTATTATTATTATTATTATTATTATTATTATTATTATTATTTGGACACCGTGATAGCCCAGTGGTCAAGTTCTACCATCTGGGCCCTGTCGCCAGTTCGATTCCCGTCGGTGCCACCAGTATTTTCATTGAACATACCGGTCTATCCGTATTTTCATTGAACATACCGGCCCGTCTGGAAGTGTTGGAACTGCCCTTGCGGGGGTGTCATTAGAGCTTATCATCAATTCTTCGTACTCCCCTCACGGGTGAGACGATGGAGGCGCATGTGCAGAAATGCATCAGCCATTGACAGAGAAGCACTATTATTATTATTATTATTATTATTATTATTATTATTATTATTATTATTATTATTATTATTATTATTATTATTATTATTATTGGGAGTACATAGGCCATCGGTCCCTTTCCATGGGCTGATTGGTATAAAGCTCCTAGAGTGATGTTCTATGCCGTCACTTCCTTTATTCCACCGATTGGTGTGGAGACTTTCCTTATGGAATGGAGGACTGGATGCACATGGCCTTTTGTCTCAGCAATTGGCAGGAGATATACTATTATTATTATTATTATTATTATTATTATTATTATTATTATTATTATTATTATTATTATTATTATTATTATTATTACTTTGTTGTTGTTGTTGTCGTTGCTGTTGGTTTGTTCTGCCACTGCCTTGTTCGCAAGAAATGAACGACTTCTTTCAAAACAACGGCGACCGGTATTGTATTCAGGGTAGTTCGTCCGCCGGCGTGTCGAAAGAAGTCGTTCAGGATCTTGTGAACAAGGCAATGTCAGAACAAGCCGCATCCATTAAGGAAATGCTAGCAGAAGAAAGAAAGTTGAGAGAGGAGGAAAGGAAGAAAAAAGAAGCGCAAGATCGGAAGGAAAAAGAGGCGCAAGAGAAGCGACAACGGGAAGAGGAGAGAAGAAAGAGGAAGAATTCGAAGAAGGAGAAGGAGGAGGAGGAGGAGCTCAGAAGAAGAGAACGAGAGAGTGAAGAAGAAGATGAAGAAGAATAACAAGAACAAGAAAAACTATGATGATAATGATAACAACAACAACAACATCAGCAACAACAACAGCAACAACAACAACAACAACAACAACAAAAATAGTAAGAGCGAGAGAGAAAGCTTGCTGGAGGATCTCATCGCGCGGATGGCAGCTGGCGCTCTGTCTGCTGGTAACTCACCTTCCACCCCCCAACGCGGCACCGGTCTCACCGCTCCCAGCTCACCTAACGCATGGGAGTTTGTTTTAGCATCGCTTGCGCTGACTCGGCGCTAACTTCAAATGCACGCACCAGGTAGTTTGCATAGCTTTCACTTTTCTCCTTCATCTGAAAGATGTTTGAATTTGTTTTGTGTTTTTTTTCTTTGTAGTAGTGTAGTATTAATCGTAATTTTTTGCACTGGCAGGTTTGTTATGGTCGAAAGCGTGATTAAGAACGTTTGTCGCGTGCAAGAGTTAAACAAACTTCTAATTTAGTTAGTATGATATTACGGAGTTAGATTTATTATTTTTTTTAGTAATTAAAGAAATTTTGTTGTAGAATCTATGTATTTTGCGTGGCGACATCGCACTTCTCTTCCTCCCCCGTTCCCCCTCCCCCTCCCCCCCCCCCCCCGGGGGGAATTTATTGTAGGTAAAAGCAATGTTTATTATCATAATAAAGTAAAATGCTTAATGTAAACAAAGATAAACAAACTTAAAAGCAAATTCTGCATGTTGGGCATTGTTATCATCATAGATTCATAGTAGCCGGGACTATGAAAAAGGAGAAAGATTACCGTGTCGGACCGGTTCCTGCCCACCTCTGAAGATGAAGTTAAAGTGTATTACAATTAATAAAAACATGTTTTAATATTATTTTTATATGTTCTGCAATCAGTGAATTGATTTCCTTTCATTTCCACACGTTTTCAAAAAAGTCCATATACTTCATGGAAAATTTCGGAAAAAGGGATACCCCCAAGATTGTCGAATGTTTAGTTGTATCGTAGACAATGCGATTGAAACTAGACCGTTTGGATAGTAAATGAAAAAAGCAATAAAAATTTCATAATTACTTTTTTTTACCTTTACCCTTAAAACTTCTTATCGTATGAATTCCTTATTTTGGCTTCACCAACTTAGTATTTACAGCAGTAGCTCCTAACAATGATACGGGATCAAATGCTGTCCGATAGTTCGTCGTTAGCTTCGCAGTCTTCGCCCGCTTACCTTTTGGATTTACTTTAACAGCTACTCGGTCAATTACTCCTTCAATGAGGTCTCTCGTGCTACTGCTCAATTATTGTATGTAGTTGCCTTAACACCTGTTTGTCGGCTTAAGTCTTTCGCAATCGTTCCTCCAAGGCTATGACCAGTCAGCTCTACATTATCCTTACCATATTTCTTTATGATATCATTAACCAGCTTCTGCTCTTCTTTATATCTCGGTGTTCTTTTCAATACTCCCTTTACCAATGCGACATCTGTGAGTAAGTCTCGCTTATCCGCACTTCCTCTAAATGCTACAATCGCCTTACCATCTTTTTCATATACTGTTGACTTTTCTTTGCTAGCGACTGGTTTCCATCCGTCAGCTCCCTTTCGTTCTGACCGCGACAAATAGACATCCTCTGATAACTCAGCACTGCCTCCCTTTTGCTTTCTGTATTCCTTGCCCGCCTTTTTCAACGCCTCACCGTAGCTTATATTATACTTAGCGGAGTAAGCCTTTACGAATTTAATCCATTGAGACATTTCGTGTATTATTAATTATTTAATTTTTTATTTTTTATACTGCCTACTATACACACCCTACTATGTCAACCCTCACAAGACTGTGCGAGAAATTCCAAAAACTTTCCATTGAAGGAGAAAAAAAATCCTTCTCGTTGGAAGATGTTCAAAAGGTAATCCACGACGAAATAAAAGCGATTGAAGAGAATAGAAATTCACAACCGAAAGACACATTTCATTTCGGGAAATACAAGGGCAAAAAATAGAAGACATCGCAAAGATTGACAAGCCATACATAGAATGGTTAGTTCGTCAGCCGTGGTGTCGAAATAAGAACAAACATTACGACGAAACCTAATATACGGATTTCACGAAATTTTTCCTGATGATTTTCAGAATATCTGAAATACTTGCAGAAATGATTCCAAAAGCTATATTATTTATTTATTATGAGCAGGGATGAAAAAACAACGCTTGGACATACTCTAACACACTCATTTCAAGTTCACCGGCAGCGAAATATATGCTACTAGGAGTGTGAAGTATTTTCATTAAATTTACTGATTTTGCAAGCGGTCACTTTCTATTAATACTACATGGTTTTTATGATTTTATGTGTTCTAATCATTAAAATTAATTAATTCAACAATTTAGAAAAGATTTGAAGTGAAAATATTTAAATTTGAATTCAAAAATTCAAATTTTGTATGTATTTACAGTGTTTTCACCACTTAAATTTTCTAAAGTCAGAAAAATGTGATCAAGACATCCCCTGGCAGGGTTTTTGAGCGGGATCTTTGATTTAGATGATAATTCAACTGAACATAATGTTATTTCCGACCGGCGCAATCGAAAACATATTCAGAACTTGACTTAAATATTGATACTTTATGCTATCACTGTAATTTTTTCCTAAGTCAAAATTGCATTATTAGGTAAACATAAGAAAGCTAAGTTTACAGGCGAATTCAGTTGTGGGTAGTTAGTATTAACAATATTAATAGTGTTTTTGATGTTTTACTTTAGAGTCAATACTGGAACTAACTTAGAGAAAATTTAAATCAGGATCATACTTAATAACCAGTCCACATAGCCATTCGCATGAAGTTGTTGCGTTGAATTTGTTGTTGTCGCGCTAGTTCCTGCTCGTTAACAAGCAAATGATATTGATAAAGGTTGGGCTGTGGAACTTGCTGTTGATTTGCATAATACGTTCGTTGGGAAGCGTTGGCTTGAGGCACGCTTACAGCGTAGCCGCCTGTGTTGATGCCAAAGTCAACTGCTGGAGGAAACTGGGATTGTTGTTGCTGTGCTTTTACAACAGCTTGAACAATCAGCTCAGGTGTAATTACACTGTTATTAATATATTGCTCTGGAGTTGCAGACCGCGCTGGAGTTTCAGGCGTAGGCGTAACGAGTGGCTGAGGCACAGCTGCAGCGTTGGGTTTGTTTTGCTGTTGCATTTTCAACAACTCTTGCAACAATTGGACAACGGTTGGATCAGACGATTGAACCTGAACATTTGAAGCTGGAGGCACTGTTGGCTTCAGCACCTCAGCCTTCGGCGGGGTAGAAGTCTTAGGACTCTTACTCTTAGGAGGCTATCAATACATCATTTACAAGTGACTCATCGCAAGTAAGACAAATACCTTTGGGGTTTTTTGCTTCTTGAGCACGGGCGGCGATGAGAATTCAAACTTCTGTGGCTTCTTGCTTTCGCGTTTTTCCCCCTTCGTCTTGAAGAAATATTCCGGGCACTTCAACCTCTTGACAGCCTTGACAGGAAATTCCGAGTCACTCTCCACCGGCTTCAAGTTGGCCTCGTCAGGCGAAAGCAAAGTTAAATCGGCGTCCGGTTCAGCGTCAGATTCAGTTTCAAACAACTGTTCATCCAAGGGAACGAATTCCAACATTTCCGGTGGAGTGTCTTTGGGACTTATCTTCCTTGCATCGTAAGCGTGCATCAACTTGCTCCATTCGGCCCATTCATCCGGACGGCATTTCCCGGCCAACCTATTCTGATCCACGTCAACCAGTTTCCAACTCATTCGCAGTACTTGCTTGAATGGAAGTTGACCTTTACCTTTCTTTTTAACAATACGACCGACAATAATGCAGTAGGGATGTGCTTCCCTTTTGCCGCGAGTCAAGGCATGCTTTTCACCCAAACTACAAGTCAAGAATTATTAGAATGTGTTTACCCAAGAACAGTCACTACTTCAGGAGTTTTACCCACGATAACCAGTTTGTCTTTGATCTCACACGGATAATTGCCCATTCGTTTTGACACCATGTTGGGAACTGAAGTCAGCCTTCGATGCAAGCCTGTCGAAGTGGAGTACGCGAGCACTGAGCCCAAGATGCAGTCTGGTGGCTTGCCCCCTGGTTGCTTTGGTAACAAAAAATAATTGTCGGTTGCGAAGAACCAACCGTCAGCCTGCTTAAGACGGCGGGTTTCCTCCGGGCTGATCTCGCCTTCCGGATCCGGACTCGGGGTCGAGGGAATTGTTGACGACTCTGGTGACTTCGAGGTTTCCGGCGAAGATGTCGATTGCGGGGGGACCTTGGCTTTGTTGTCCTGTACCACCTGTGGCTTGCCCTGACCAGTTACTTCCACATCTTTCTGCATAGTTCACGAACTGAGAGATCGACCCATAGTTTGTACCGATGAAAACCTGAAGTCCATTGAGATTCTTGACCGCGTCGGCAGCCTTGGGCAGTGGCGGTGCCTTGGGGGGTGCCTGCATGGAAAGCATTTCTACGTATTGTCAATACTTGCAACGAGGCAACCGATTAAACAAATGAGAGACACAAGACAGTTTACCTGAATGAGTGTTTTTGCTTTTGCTTTATCATGTTGCTTAATCGGTTGCTTGGTCTTATTGGGATCCGGAGCTTTGGCTTTCTTGGCAGGCTTCTTGGGCTTGGCTACTTTGGCTTTCTTGGCAGGTGGGGGTGCACTTTCTTTCACAGCCATTTTCCCATCAGGGACAGCCGGTGAGTGGGGCTGGGGGTGGGGGGGGGGGGAGGGGGGGATGGGGGTGGGGCTGGGGCAGGAGGTGCAGGCCTCCGACGCTGAAGGCGTCCTCCCTGCGCAGGCACCGGTGCATTCTCCCAGAGACCAGCAACAGAACGTCTCTTGGTCGTCGCGTTGTACGAGTAGATCACGTTGGGAGCAAGTTCGTTCCAACTGACAGGCCAATCCCAGTACTTGCTGCGAACTTTTTCTGGCAAGTCGACATCCGCCACTCTGACAACATCAGGCAGACCGTTGATGGTCAGATATCCTTCTCCATTGAAGTCGCTTCGAATAGTCTGAACACTCTCTACGAGAGGTCTTGCCATGTTGAAAACAAACGCCTTTCTGAGCAACCCTTTTGCCGAGAACCCTTTTTTCGAATTGACCAACGCTCACCAGCCGGAACTTTTCAGTTCCCCAAAAACTGCCCCAAAAACCTGTCCTAAACTTTGCAAATCCCCACTAGTGCCGAAATTGCCTTCGGTTTTTTTCGAAAATGGCGCCCCGAGACACCTAAGTTGCCAAGCCCAGCACTGCAAGATAGCGCTGTTTTTCAAATCTGAAACCACAGTTCAACTGAGAGGTCTTATAAAACGCTTTTACTTTTCCGCTACTTGAAACTCGTTGTGATGCCTTTTATTTTTGAGGCAGCCTGCCTTTATGGACTGCTTAGCGTTGTTTTTGGTACTGAGTCCCTTACTGCGAATGCACTCCATTTGCTTGTGCAATGCTAGTGCAGTACTGTGCCAACTGTGCTGATATGTTTAGGCTGTTTTTTGGGGGCTAATGCAACACCAATCTCCGGGACAGGAATGGAGTAAAGGTGTTCATTTTTTGCCACGAGTTGCGTGCTTGCTTGCCTGAGATAGTGACTTAAATTGTGAACTGAAACGACAGGGCCTAGGTCGGCCCCCTCCTCGGATGCTTTGTTCGGTAAATCTTCCAAAAGCCAGCAAGGTGGACATGATCAACGTGACAATAGCGGGTTCATACCAAACCCCCCCCCCCCCCTTCCGTTCTCTTGCTCTCTCTTTCTCTTCTCTTTTTTTCTTTCTCTCTCTGTGTGTCTCTCTCTCTTCCTCTCTCTCTTTCTTTCTTTCTTTCTCTCTTTTTGTTTCTCTCTCTCTCATACCTACAACCCCCCCCCCCCCGTTCTCTTGCTCTCTCTTTCTCTTCTCTTTCTTTCTTTCTCTCTCTCTCCCTCTCTCTTTCTCTTCTCTTTCTTTCTTTCTCTCTCTCTCTCTCTCTCTCTCTCTCTCTTTCTTTCTTTCTTTCTCTCTTTTTCTTTCTCTCTCATACCTACAACCCCCCCCCCCCGTTCTCTTGCTCTCTTTCTCTACTTTCTTTCTCTCTCTCTCTCTCTCTCTCTCTTCCTCTTCTCTCTTATTTCTTTCTTATTTCTTACTTATTTCTTTCTTATTTCTTTCTTATTTCTTTCTTATTTCTTTCTTATTTCTTTCTTATTTCTCTCTTATTTCTCTCTTATTTCTTTCTTATTTCTTTCTTTTTTTAAAAAAATTATTGGCATACAACTTAGAGTTCCATTTGCCTCCGCTTTCGAGGAGATGTACGGCGTTACTCCTCAGTATTTCTCTACGACCTCAGTTCAGACAGGCGGCATGTCTGATACTGTCACGCCCACTCCGTTTGCCGACATGTATGGGACAGACGGGGTGGGAGGCGGCTTCGACTCCATGTATGGGTCAGAATGGGTGTCAGTGACTGAGGGACCAACTTCGGGAGGACATTCTTCTTGTTTTCAGGCAACGGATTGGGGCAGGGCTGTTACGGCTGGGCAGGAAGCTAATAATGCTGACTTCCGAACCTCACCGGAGCCGCTGTATCTGTGCCTTGGCATGGAGGCCACCCCGTTGGTTCGACACGTAAGACTGACAGGGCCTACAAGCACGTCAAGAGAAAGGCCGTGCCCAGCCCTACAGTCAGACCGACAGCATTGAAGAAATGGCTTGGAATGTCATCGCCGACCTGACGCACGAAATAGGCGTACCTTGCTGTTCCAAGTATAAGTGCCACCTGTGGGTCAGTCCCTGGCCCGCTATTCTAGGGCGGGCCGATTCTTGTTCGCAGTCTTTCAGGGATTTGACCGCCTGGGTATGTGGACAGCTTCAGGCCATGACCTTAAGCAATGCGGATCTTCAGTACAGGTAACACAGTTCTCCCTGTTTTTTCCCACCCCTGTGGACTTATTGTAATGCATTGTCCCTTGCTGCAGGCATCGTGGTACGCCCGTGTGCCGGGTCATGTGGCAACGTATTTACGGCGTCGGCGCTGTCACTCTTGGCAAAGCCAAGAAGCTTTTGCGTCACTCCGCGAAGTATTACGAGCGGGCGTACACACCGCAGTCCGACGTGTCGGACTTGGTGTCGACATTGTTGATGCGTAAGTTGTGGAGGAGTGCGAGACCATAGCAGACGGACTGTGGCACCTCCAAGACGTGGAGAACTTTCCGGAAGTGCAGAAGTACGTGAGCATGAATTGGGCCTGGGCGTGCAACACCCTTCTGGTTGGGCAGCGCTGCAAGAGTGATAACCCCCCCGGCGACCAGACCATACGCAAGGTGTGGCGCGAGAACTTCAAGTTTGTGAAGCCGATCCGCAAAGGAGACTTTTCCAAGTGCGAGATTTGCGGGGACCTGGCGAGGAGGCATGAAGATGGCTTCCAGACAGACGCTGCGGCGAAGCTCTGGCGGCTGGATAACCACCAACACCACAAGGTACATCGCAAGTGCAGAGAGGAATCCTTGCAGCGTGCTCATGACGCAGCTGTGACAAAAGCTAGGTGTACAGCGTGGACGATAGATATGACCAAACCTTTCAACATCCCCAATTGTGCTAGGGGTACTTGTCTTTGTACGCAAATCTCATAGTGGTTTGTGTTTTTTTTGTGTGTGCAGCAAACCAAGCCTTCCAAAGGAAGAAGGTGGTACATTTGCATGCCGGTGGGGCGACAAGCTTCAGTCACGACAAAAAGTTTGTCTTGGTTCGTTTGCCGAATGTTGACAAAGGCGGCAATGAGAACTTCACGTGGTTGTACCATCTTTTGCGTTGGGAGCTCTTCCACCCAGACACTAAGCCGGCGGGAACATTGTATATCGACTGGGACGGTGGGTCGGAGAACACCACCGCTACGGCACTCGCTTTTTTTTCGCACTTGGTCGCTATGGGGTGGAAAGTCCAGATCGAAACGCACCGAATGGTCCGCTCCCATACGCATAACAAGCAAGGCCAGGAGTTTTTTACCTTGCGCTACTGCGGCTGGAAGACCACACTGTACGTCACCTCGCTGGCGCAGGGTCTATTCAATCTTCTCCGCGGGTTTCACAGGTGCAAAGAGAAGTACGTAATCCTGCTCCTTGCCTCGAGTTATGATTGGAAGAGCTACTTTACTCCGTCCATAAACCCCAATTGGAATTTGTGGATGGCCTCGCAGCCCTTAGCGTGGCAATATTCCGTCCCCGAGCCGACTACCTTCCTCCTTCCGGCGGTGCGTGTCAAGACTTGGGGCGACAGCCAGCAGAAGTGGCATGGAGAAGAAGATGACCCGGATGGTCGTCCTTTGCTACCTTACGTCGGTGCCCCTGGTAAAAATTTGAATTTAGTTACCCTTTTGACTATTTCCTTTGTTGACGACTGCAGAGGCACTGAAGCCCGAGAAGCTGCCGTTAGTGGATTGGGCAACTGAGCAGATCAAAAGGGATACTACATTATTGGCCTCCAGGTTTTGTTCCACCGAAGAGAGTGAGTCCATCAACGCAATCTTGGACAACCTGCATTGCTGAAGGCGGCCTGCCTGGCAGGCCTGGGCATTTCAAGTGCGTGGACAAGAAAGGCGTGGAGTGGAAGGCGCATGTGCGCGTGCTCGACGACATACCTGACAACCCGTGGGCGCTGCCTGAGGATAGACAGAAAGCTGTGGATGATACGATCTGCCTGTCGGAAGACGAGCGCAAGTCCTTCCCAACTTGTTTTTTCACCAATGACCGCCACATGCCCAGACATCCACGCTGGTATGGGGCACGCAGGCTTAACGACCAGGAGCGTCGAGCGCAGGACTTTAAAAACCCTGCACCGCAGAGGCCGCTTCACGAGAGTGTGGCTGAGGCATTGCCTTGCGACGCTGCGCAACTGACCAAGAAGTGTACAGTGCCTGCGTTGAAGGCGTGGCTGCGTCTACACGGACAGGGTGCTCAAGGCAACAAGCAGGCTTTGGTAAACGCTGTGTGCGCTCACTTTGGCGCGTGTTCCTGCAACCTACCTGCTGGCGGAGCTGCTGTTCCCAATCCACCTCAAGGTGGCCGTGCCCGTGGCGGTCGTGGTGGCCGTGCCCGTGGTGGTCGTGGCGGTCGTGGTGGCCGTGTTCGCGCAAGTGAGAGCCTAGCTGCGCCAGCTCTGCCAGACGAATCCAGCGATTCTGATCAGCCCCTTGTTGCGCCTCCTCGCAAGCGACAACGAGTTCGAATTCAACCGCGGCCGAGACGACAATTTCGACGGATGGTTGAAGAAGTGGATGAAATGTTTGACGAACAGCAAGAAGAGTCTAAGCTTGATCAGAATGAACAGATCTTGCTGTCGCGACGCTCAAAAAGCCAAGCGCGGGTTGCCTTGCAGCAGCATTACGCTCAGTCAGACACTGAGTCTGAAGCCGCGGTAAACGTGCGGCTGCCTGGTGGACTTGCAAAAGACTCAGAGTCAGCTGAGTCAAACTGGAGCGACGAAGAGCAGTCAAACTAGTTTTTTTTTGCTTTTATTTAGTGCAGATACTTGTGTGAGCTTGTCTGCAAGTTTTTTCTACATAAAATCTGAATTGGCTGATGAACTCTCAACGTTTCCGGGTGAGTGAAGTGTAACGAGTCAGGAAAAATATTAAAGTATTTTTTTCCTTAAGCTCATTTAATCTATTTTTATGAAAACATTAATAATATAAATTCTGTGATTAATACTAACTAATCACTGCAAAATCTGTGATTAATGATGGTTTTCCAACATTTTCTGTTAGCTTCATGACTTAGGTGAAATGAAAGATATTTCCATAAAAAATTAAGTTTTGAAGTCAAGTTCTGAATATGTTTTCGATTGCGCCGGTCGGAAATAACATTATGTTCAGTTGAATTATCATCTAAATCAAAGATCCCGCTCAAAAACCCTGCCAGGGGATGTCTTGATCACATTTTTCTGACTTTAGAAAATTTAAGTGGTGAAAACACTGTAAATACATACAAAATTTGAATTTTTGAATTCAAATTTAAATATGTTCACTTCAAATCTTTTCTAAATTGTTGAATTAATTAATTTTAATCATTAGAACACATAAAATCATAAAAACCATGTAGTATTAATAGAAAGTGACCGCTTGCAAAATCAGTAAGTTTAATGAAAATACTTCACACTCCTAGTAGCATATATTTCGCTGCCGGTGAACTTGAAATGAGTGTGTTAGAGTATGTCCAAGCGTTGTTTTTTCATCCCTGCTCATAATAAATAAATAATATAGCTTTTGGAATCATTTCTGCAAGTATTTCAGATATTCTGAAAATCATCAGGAAAAATTTCGTGAAATCCGTATATTAGGTTTCGTCGTAATGTTTGTTTAAGGAAGAATTGAAAAAGTATTTGTAAAGTCTTTGTATTTTTTTTTTTTTTGCTTCACTGATCTTCAATAAAATTCACAATAACATTAACATTTCCGCCGCCAGTTCCAGAAAGTGTTTTTTGTGTAAATGTTAGAATATCACTCGGCGACAGATATATCGTAATTTCTAAGGTTGAGTATCTGACTTGACCCGCTCGTAATATAAAGCTTTAGAAGGGTAGTGCCCCCAGCGATGGCGGTTGCTTTCGGGTCTGTATCTACAATAGAATATTTGGTATCTACACCAGCAAAACCCGCTCCTGTTAATGATCCATTTAATACTAGTTTTGCGATAATTGTTTTGCTGTCCTCGTTCGTGATGCTTATCAATGTAGGATACACAGTTGAATAGTTTGTTATGCTACTATCAAACAATCCTTTATTCCTAATACTGAATACAGGACCTTCTGTGGCAGTCGCCGCCTTGGTTCCTTCAACTTCGTTCGTTATACTCGTGTTTATATTGTTGGTCCCTTCAATAAACATACTAACACTCGCAGTCTTTAAGGATTGAACCCCAGTTCCAATACCATTGTTAAATATTCGTGCGACAAATGGAAGCGATGTATTTCGCAAGCTAACACCTGTATTAGCATTCGCATATTTAATCATATGGACTAGCTGGAATTCTCCAGTCGCAGGATTTTCAATGTAGAACCTTATAGCACCAAAACCCAAATATTGAAATTTAATCTGGAATACATTACCTTTGGTCCAATCAGTGAGAGGCATATCTTTGGTTCCATTACAAGGGTCATCCCAGATTGCTTGTGCGGTACTAGTGCCAACTCCTCCTTTACAATGAACAATATTCATACCAGTATTTTTGTCTTTGTAGAAATAGAAACCATCATTCAATCCGCTATCTCCTAACCCTATAAATGAATAGTAGTCTTTCGTTTCATCAGTAGTCCATAAAGCAGTGAAGCGGGCTAAAACTCCCATACCCGTTCTGTATTTAATTATTTTTTTACTTAACAAAATGGCATCGGCAGTATTGTTTGCTTGTGTTTTCAATTCAGCCATATTCGCATTAAATGAAACTGTCGCACTAGTTTGAGTTAATGTCCATATCCGTGTATTGATAGTGTATGGAAAAATCTCCTGAACAACTGGTGTTAATTGACCTACCAATGCTTCGCCAAAAGCTGTTTTCATACTATTGGTTTCAACATTGCCATCGTAGCCGACCTTGACATTTATAAAATCTCCGTCAGGGTTTTGTGCTATCAAATTTCTTTGGTGAGACATTGTAAGTGCTTTTTTTCAAAAAACCACTTACGATCTCAAAAAATGTTTTGTGTAAATTCCTATATTATTAAAAAAATAAATTAACTATCAAAATTAATTACTACATCTTACCTCACTGGTGGGGGTGCGGGGGCTTGCCCCTGCTAAGACATCAAAATTTCAACTCCTTTAACAAGCACACTACGTTGAAGAATGGCGAATGTGTAATGGTTAAGATTAGTTACGCCAGCACCACTCGCATTATTACTTGTAGTTGAAACGAATTCATATCGCCTCTCAGTGTCTAGGCTTAGACCACTCACCTCATAGCGTTCGGTATCCTTATCGCACAGCGGGCGGTTATTGTCCCAAGTATCTACATGGAACCAGTTGTCACTTCCCTTCAACTTATCCTTCAAAATCATATAGTCTTCATTCTCAGATGTGTCAATGTCAAATTGTTGAAGGCGTGTTCCATCAAGTGTTGTGTAATAAGAGATAATTTTAGCATCCGCCCTGTTGTCATTATCAAAAGAAGTATTAGCACTCTCAGTGAAATGAAAGGCAGAAGTATAAATACGACGAATTCTTTCACCCTGCGAGCGGTTCATCTTAATAACATAGTTCTGTTGGTTTGTTTGAAGACTTTGCTTCCAAGCGATGGGATGCTCAATCTTACATGGAAAGCCTTCACCAGCAATCTTTTGCTGTACACCGAGGACGACATTCGGGTCAGTCTCAACAGCAAGGAATAGATTTAGGTTAGAGACGATAGCACCAGCGGTCGTAGCGGCAGCACCAGCAGAGACAGCACTCACATCAGTGCCATAGAATGAAGAGCGGTTGGTTTCAGCCCACACAATACGCAAATCCAAAATTTCATTAAATCCGATAGTCTTATCCAGTTCAAAAATAGTACCAAACAGCATACCCAAAGGAAACTTAACATTAATAACAGGGGTGGCACCATTGTTAGTTCCTCCTTCAAAATACTTAGCCTCCTCAAATGGAACATCAACCAAACTATAATTTCCAGCAGTGCTATCTGCGAGAGCGGTATCATCGTGGCGACGAGCATTAACAAGAGGCACTTTGTAGTTTGCTTGAACCGCCTCCTTAAGACCAGCGGTATCTGCCGCATCAGTAATTGCTTTTCTTTCCGCTACGGTTCCAATTTCAACTTTTCCAGCATTACACTTTTGAAGCATAGCACCGCTAGCCAAACCAGCACCATGATTTTCAAGCGCCATAAATTTTCATACTTCATTTCAGTTCCCCACATGTTGAAGATTACACAGATACTGCCCGCTTCGGCTTCGCAGTTCAATAGTTTTAATCATAGACAGACAATCCATATAGATACGATTGTAGCGACCAGCACCACCCGCAGCAGACGGCGTGTAAGTAAATCGCAACACACTCCTCGCAAGGTTCAAAGGACGAGTAGGAATTTCAAATGTGTTTTCCATACCGCCAGCAGTAGTAAGTGCGACAGGTTGCGAGCCTTCACGAGTGGTAAGTTTAGTTAATTCATACTTACCAGTGAGCAGTTCCTTAGTCTGATGGACTAGTTCTCCTCCGTATTGGACTGGCATTTTTCTTTTTCGGCTTTGTAGTTTGTAAATTAACGATACTATATCTTATAGATAAAAAAATAAATAATTATAAAAAAATCCCGAGTGATTTTTGTTATAAATTAACGGTTTTTCAACAAATTAAAAAATGAATAAAATAAATTAAAATAATTCATCTCGCGATAAATCAACAATGTCATAACAATACCGAGACCGTTTAGGTTTATTGGTTGGTCGTTTTCGTCAGTCAAATAAAACCTAATACATTGTTTGAATTGGCGGACAGTCTTTTACCATACTCCGACCCGCTTCCATCGTAGATAACAGAGCCAAACGGGATTTCGTTAGCGGTATATATTTCTTGGATTACATGGTTATCACCTTCGCCAATGAGGTCCGACTGTAGATATAATGTTTTTTCAGCAGTCAAGATTATGACACTTGGAGACCTAATAGTATTATTAGCGAAGAAATATGTTGAGTCGCGGTCAAAACCCATTACTTCGTGAATACGTGTTTCAATGTCAAATATAAACCGTGGTTGAATTCCTAGGTTGCCCGCTACGGCAAATAATAACTTTCCGTCTTCTGGGTCAGTGTTTGTATTGTTGCTCGTTATCGTGTATGTGTAATGGTTGGGGCTGTCTGCGGTTAGCACCTCGGCCATCTTATTTTTTAAGTTGTTCATTGTATAGTTGCCCTCTGGTATCGTAATGAGTGCCTCGTATCCATCTTCACTCAGAGTAAAAGTGTTGTAAGGACTTGCCACGGAGTAATACGATTTTGGAACATAGATATGTAAAATTTTACAATGTGTCGGGTTGTCTAACCCTTTCATATCAATGGAGTGAGTGAAATCACTGTCCGTGCCGTTTATCCTATTTTTGCTATTTATGTAATAGATACCACTACTTCGCCCACCTCTATAATCCATTTGTAGGAGCTTTTTTTTCAAAAAACCTCCTACGACCTCAAAAAATTATATATAGGAAAATATATTTTTTGTTTTAATTACTTTAGATGTATGTGTCAAAACCGTAGCCGTTCTGGACTTTTAACTTTTCCGCCTCCTTCTCTTTCAAATCAGTCCATCCACTGGCGAATTTAAAACGTGTTCCTTTCGCCCGCACTAAAAGAAAACGCATTGAGTGCCATCCGCTTGTATCACTCGTATCACTGTTGTTTAACTTGATTAACCTTCATTAATAAATAACTATCAGGGCGGCTTTTATCTAACAGCTGTTTCATTTGATGTTGGAAAAGTTCAGTCGGCTCATATTCGGCTAGCGGGTCATAAACTTCAACAGCCCCGTCTCCATTCAAAGAAATCCAAACTGCTATCCAGTGCGAGCCTCCTTGATTATGGCGGTCTAAGTTCATTATGAAGCCGTATCGCTTTCTGCTTCCTGGGTTCAAAGTGTTGAGCTGGTCGCTGGGAACTGTGCCGAGAAACCACTTATGTTTTTTCATAATCTCATTTATTTCGTGCGTCATTAAGCCTCTGTATGGGTAAACCCCTACAACCCCATCGGAGGGGGTGCGGGGGCCTGCCTCTGCTGTTCCATCTTGCGGAGTGTCATTTTCTAAAGGCGGCGGTTGTGTATCTGCTTGTTGTTGGTCTGGGGGTGGTGTGTCTGGTGGTGGTGCTTGTTGTTGGTCGGATGCTTGTTGTTGGTATGGGGGTGGTGCTTGTCCCTGTGTCAACTCAAATATTAGCTGTTTAGCCTCTGGTGAATTAGGGGTTTGTTGTTGTTGTAGCGGTGATGGTGTTGTTTTGTCTGCGGTGTTTTCTTTTCTTTTAGAAGTTTATCTAGTGTGTCCCATCCATCCTCAGGAGAAGTTATTTTTTCTGTAAATTTTTGAGTGTACAACCATTGTTTCAATGTCTCGGAATAATTTTTCTTTTTACCTTTTGGTTTTATAATTTTAATATCAATACCTGCTTTTATGAGACTGGATACTATGGCGTTATGTTTAGGTTTTCCAGTATTTTTTCGTTGTAATCTCATACCCTCTGTAAACATAGCGTCAATGATTCTTTTTCTCTTTTCGTCTTTCAAATCTTTTGCTTGCTTGTTTACTTCATCAGCTATATCAGTTATTCCGCTTGGAGATGATTGTGGAGTGTGTTTTTTTTGGCGTTTTTTCTTCGACAGGTGCTGTTAGTAGTCCTTGCTTAGTTCTCCGTTCTGTTAGTAATTCCTTAATAAGTCGTTGTTCTTTCCTGAGTTCACGGTTCTTTTCTTCCTGTTCTTTAGCCTCTGCCAGTTCTCTTTTATGTTCCCTGTCCAACACCTCTTTTCTTTCCTTAGCCTCGGCTATGTCTTTTCTTTCCTGCCTTTTCTTCTCCGCTTTTGCTTCTTCTCGTGCTGACTTTTCCTTTTTATCGATAGCCTCAATACCTTCATACTTTTCTTGTTTAAGTTTGTCTAAGTGGTCTTGAATTGCGGTTCTTGTGTTCTGTTCTATCTCCGACAGGCTTTGAACCTTTCGTAAGTCCTCCTTCTTTGTCTTAGCCCTCTTCGGCCTGCCTAAATATTTCATAAATAGCTTAACAACTTGAAGCGTTGATAAGTCATTCGTTTTCTTTCCAAAGTTTAGATATGCTCGTTTGCCTTTTACTTTGATATATGGCCGACCATCCTTCGTTCTGTATATCCTCGGTCGTCGTTGCTTAAGTTTCTTTCGCATACCTCCACGGGTTTTGGTTTTCATACGCACCTCCGTTTTTGGTGTTCATACATTAATGTAAAAAAATAATAGAAAGTTTAGTTTAATATTATCTGTGGGGTTTAAAATTTAAGTGCTCCACGGGCGCGCTGCTTGCCGTATCCCATATCGCTCGCAACCTTTTGAACTTTCCCAGCATAAGGAACGCCAACTCTATCCAAAGCTCCAGCGAAGCGAGAGATTGTTTTGTCCTTTTTCAAATAGTTATTAATATTCCTAAATGTATTGCCAACCTTTTCCCAATTTATTTTACCTCCCTTTTGCCCACAACCCTTTTGTTTCTTACGGCTAGTTTTCTTTTTTCCGCCCGCAATTGTGTTTGAGTTTCTTGTTATTTTTCCGACTGTTGGAATGACTTCAACCCTTGTTGTTTTCACGACCATTATAATATATAGAAAAAATAATTAATAGTAAATTACAAAAATCGTTTATTAAAATTTTGCCTCAGTTCGTCCGATACCGCATCAACATACAAAAAGTTAAACCTCTCTTTCGTCGCCTCGTGATAGTTTTCAATGAAGTAGTCGAGGTCATAGCTGAGGTCCAAATGTTTATATACGAGTTCTATTTTATCAACACTCTGACCTGGAAAAATAAGGAGGTAGTCCAGCTGTTTAATCGCCTCTGGCCGTAAGTCGTTTAGATACTGCGAGCTCATAATCACTTTTGACTTATAGTGTCTATTTTTTTTCAACAGGTCGCTCACGGACTTATCCCTCAACCCGCTACCCAAATCATCCAGCACGACAACGACTTCTGGTGATTGATACTTAGACGGTCTCTCCGCTGGTGCTTGCCACTGCTTCTTTTCTTCCTCCTTACCAAAATAAAGAAACTTCGGATCGGTTCCTCTTTACCGTCCTGTACAATCTCTCCTTCTTCTTGCTCTTCATCGGGTTTATTCAGCTTGTCTAACTCGTAATCAATCACACTGTAGCCGTCCGTTTTCAAATATGTATATATCGCCATCGGGTTTCCCTTCTTCTTGAAGTGCTTAACCATGTCTTTGTAAATGTGGTCCTTGTGTATTGTGCTTGCTATAATGACAATGCGGGTCTTTTTGTCGGTCGTTCGTTTCAGGATTTCGAACAGTGCGGTCGTCATACCGCTCTTCTTGCGAGCGAGAAGAAATATATTGGCATACGGTTCATCAAATAACTTATATCCTTTTGCCAACTTGTCTCCATCTCCGTTTGCTTAACTGGTCTAACTCGTATATCGTTGATTTTTCCCATAGTATGAGCTTTTTTTCAAAAACCTCACAACCTCAAAAACACTTTTATATATTCTAAAATATATTTTTTATTTTACCTGCGGGGTTGTAGGGGGAGCAGGCCCCTACCCGAGAAATTCTAAACAAATAACAATTCTTCCAGCTAGCTGGTCAGTCTCAATATTACCGCTGTCTGATTTAAGCACTCTAAATGTGTATTGCCCGTCGGTCCAGCCTACTACTCCTAAGTTGTAGCTGAGATTTGAAATGTTTGCGATGTTGCTGTCTGCGAATGTGCCAATTATCCCGATGCGGTCCATATGAAGGATTTTTGTTTTCGTTTCAGTCATATCATTCATATAGTGGATAAACTTAACATTCATTCTAGTCGGTGTAAAGTTCATTCTAATGGTTTTGTCAAATGTCTTGCTACCATTAACCCCTCCTGGAAAATCAATACTCAGAAAAATAATCCGCTGATATTTATAGTCCGTCATCGTGATGCCCTCTATATTACTGCTCATAAACTTTTATTAATTAATATTTCTGCTCGGTCCCCCTGTGATTTCTATTCGCGGGTCGGTGATAAAAAAATGAAAGCTGTGTGTGGTGTATTCAAAAAGGATGTGTGTATAAGCCGATAAGTGATTGGTGTATTAATTTGATGAAGCTAAACCTTTAATTTGTTCAAATGATGCTTCGTGGTATAAAATCTATTCGTTTGAATGTTCACTTCTTACTCATTCAAATGATGCTTCGTGGTATAAAATCTATTCGTTTGAATGTTCACTTCTTACTTGAAGAAGGTGATGGAAGGCATATTCCAATCAATAGTGTTAAAATACCTACATAAGTGTTGGCTGTCTCGCAAGGTAAGTTCTTTTCAGACAACCTCACGATACAAAGGGTTATAATAGCGATAATGATACCCATTTGAAATAAGTATTTAATAAGTCGGCTGTCAGTCGGTCTGTTTTTTATACAACAACAATTCCAGTTATCTTCCAATTCGTGCTCTACTTTTTTTTCTTCATTCTTCAACGAAATATCCCAAACGCGGTTCTTCAACTCTGGTGTTAGTTCGCCATCTGCCATATCAATGAGTGGAGGTGGAGGGTGTAATCTAGGAGGCATTGTAATTACGGATTTCTGCTAATTGGTTTTTTAAATCGGCTATATCATTAGTTAGATTATTATTTTGCTTTTCTAAATAAATCACCTTTTCCGCCATGTGTTGAAAAGAACTGACTAATATTGGAATGAAGTCCGTATATGTTATGCCTTCAAGGTAGCCGTCTCCGTCATCCGCTTTCATTCCGCTTTCGGATACAAATTCAGGAAATATTTTTTTTACTTCGTCCGCAATAAATCCGTGGTTCTTTTTTTCTTTCTTCTCGTCTGTTTTCCAATAATATGAGCAACAATTTATTTTCATGAGTTTCTCGCAACAATTCCCGCAGTCTAGTGTCTTAATATCTGATTTTAATCGCCTATCCGATGAGTTTGTCCAAGCACCATTAAGCGGAATATAATTATAACTTCCAGAAGGCTCGCTTGAAGAGTTTGAAGTAGTCCAAGCATGAACCAAACCAGTTGACGCACAAACTACTCCATAATTCGTATATCCACCCGATTTCAAAAATATTTGTGGGTCGTAAGTAGCGGCGGGTCTTTTTCTTAATGTTAAAGAACCGCTGGATGCTGTTGGGATGACTACCTCTCCCGACGTATTAATGTTCATCGCCTCAGTGTAAGATATATTGTTTCCCACCGTTGTTCCTGAATTATAATAAAAAGCGAGTTTTCCACCTTTTTGAATTAGAAAGTTTGAACCGCTGTGGCTTGATTTCCAGTTCGTGCCATCAAAATAAGCATCAAAGCTTAAATTGACATTATCATACGACCAGTTTAGTTGTTGAAAAACTGGATAAATGTCTGTTGAAGTTATTGCCTGTATATGTGCTCCTGCGACATTACTCGCCGTTCCGTATAATTCTAAACCTGCCGTTGCTTCATTTGATGATTTTGTTGAGTTGCCTATAATTATTGGTTTGCCTAGTGCTGTTGTTATTTTGTCGCTCGTTGTTAATGTGGTTGTTGATATACCCGCATTTGCTGTTAATAATCATGCTGTGCTTATGTTCATTGCTTCTGACCTTGTTATATTGCTCCCCGCGGTTATTCCCGATTTATAATTAAAAACAAGTCTGTTGCCACCTTTAGCTATTGTAAAGTTTGAACCAGAAGCACTTGATTTCCAGTTCGCACCATCATAATAAGAATCAAAGCATAAAGTAATATTATTATGTGTCCAGTTGAATAATTGGAATGTTGGATAAGCATCCTGTGTTATTATCGCCTGTAAGTGTGCTCCTCCGATATTTGAAGAAGTTCCATATAATTCTAATCCTCCAGTTGTTCCGGTTCCTTTCGTTGTGTTTCCTATGATTATTGGTTTGCCTGATGCTGTTGTTATTTTGTCGCTTGCTGTTATTGTTGTTGTTGATATGCCCGCAGTTGAAGTAATTGTTGTTCCTGTTATTGTTCCGCCATTTGTTATGTTGTTTGAATTCATATCTAAGGCACCATAAAACTTCATACCACCAGAATTATTAAAACGGACGATATCAGATGAAAGAAATTTAGCATCTGTAAGTTTTGAAATATAAAGTCCTGCTCCTTTTGCTACATCGTATGCTATATTCGTAAATACATAACCTCTTTGGTCTGCGGTTCCACTTGAAGCAGTATTTAAAGTATATAAGAATGACTGATAATCTCCTGTTGTCTGTGAAAAGAATATATCTCCTCCATTTTGGTTTAATATACGTGCACCATTGTATGTGATATTTCCTCCATTAATGATATCTTGATTATTAAAATCGGCTTGATTCAATATAGTTAGACCTCTTAACTCATTCCTCGTTTCATTAAATATTTTGATTCCTGTTATCGTTGGTCTCCTGTTAGTTTCACATTTTGCCCATCTTTTGTATCTACATAAGATTGTGTTGCTACCAATGCTCCATTTATGCTAATATTGCCTTTTGTCCATAAAGTTTCATTAAGTCCATTCAGTGACATTAATAAGACCTCGCTTGATGTTTTCCATATAAATCCCTGAGTAGCATCTGGATAAATTCTCATTCTAATAGCACGACCAGTAAAGTCGTTGCCAGCGCAAGCGGTTCCATTTCCAAAAGCTTTACTAGCGCCAGAAGATGCCATATACAAAGAATAATTATAATCAAGATAATTCCACAACCATAGCCCGTAATTGCTAGTGCCATCATTTCCACCTTGTATGCTCAATGAACAACTGGCTCCTGCGGTTAAGTTTGATACTCTTCCACTCGCGGAAAACGTTGTTGTTGATACTCCCGAGTTCGCTTTAATTTCACTGCTAAATGTCCTAACTCCTGCTATGGTTTGGTCTGTTGTTAATTTCACGAAATTGTCATCTACATAACTTTTGTTTGCCCCGTCTGTTGCTGTTGTTGGTGTGGCTAAGTTTGTTATTTTTTTGCTGTTTAAACTTAATGTTGTGCCAGATGCGGTCATAATTAAAGTATCGCCTGAATATAACTCTACATACGAGCCAGTTATTTGTATCGGATACCAAGTC
>WBZZ01007027.1:65000-75000 GCA_019918135.1 Paulinella micropora | reverse complement strand
CAAAATCCAAAGCCATGCAACAGAAATCAACACCCAAACAATAAACAGAACCCCCCCCCCCAAACCTTAAAAAAGGCGGGAAAACATTTGAACTTGAAAATTTCAAGTCAAGTTTGAGTGTAGAAATTTGAACTTGACATTTTAAAATGTGTAAATTACATTAGGTTGCATGCATTTTGATGTAAAACAACATAAAAACGAAAAGGATCCAACCTCAACCAAGTTAAAGCCCAACCGAAAACTGCTCGCTGTGTACGTGTAACGGTTGCAACGGTAACATATTGCTTTTAAAAATGATTCGCATTGTTTTATTCAGTTAAAATGTTTCATTTTGAAAGAAAACAAAAGCAAGAACAGTAATATTAATATTAGATAGGATCTGTCATTGTCTGTTCATGTTAACTAATCACTGAGCTACTAGTGCTTCACATTCAGAACCGGTGCCACCCGCAAACTTGAAAAATTTTAATTTAAATTTCAATTTGAATTGCAATTTGAGTTAATATTATTAATTTTGAATTAAATAAATTAAAGCACATACGGTTTGGTGTAAAACAACATATATAAAAACAGAGAGAAACTAAACTCAATCAAGTTAGAACCACTCAGCAAAGAAAGGCCACGGTGACTGCAAAATCGTTAAAAAAAAACTATTGTAACGGCGGAGTGGAAGTTTAATTTAAAAAAATAAAAATTTCTTCAAAGATATGAATTCAGTGAGGTGAAATCTTTTGTTTTTATTAAAACAATATTAATGTATACATTGTATAACCATGAAGTTTCAAACGTGTGCCACCGACTTTCATATTTCAACTTGCACTGATGATGCGCGGTTAACTTCCACTTATCCTGTCACTGAATCGTGCCCAGACCTACGACAAGACAAAACGATTCCCGGCTCCTAGTCACAGTTTTGAAAATAAAAGTATATAAGAAATAATAATTTATTTTTGCTAGTTTTAATTGTCTTATCATAATTATCAACATCGTTGCGGTTCAAATTCAACTAATAGAAAAATTTTCTAGAACGTGACGACAGTGTTACAGTGACTCAATATTTAATAATATAACAACTATCTAACGACTTGTAGAATATGGAATACCTAACGTAGAAGGCGGCGTATTCCCGGAGTCATTCTACAAGTCGCCGTTATATAATTGTTATCAGTATTATTAAACTTGATACTAAGCCTAAGTTGAGTCACTGCCAGTCACGTATTAACAACACTGTCACGACTCAATTTCCTGACCAAAATTTCAAAACTATCTTGGAGTTCAATACTGATCACGTGACTATCAATTTAACTTAATAAATATTAATCGGATTATCTTATCTTAATAAATTATGTTAATGGTATTTAATAATTTAGAGTATCAATTTGACACTTCCATCTAACTTAATATTTGGTTGCGATCGGTGACCCACCAACTTGTGACTTTACTTCAGCTGCTCAAGGTAAAATTTTTCCCAATTGTAGGCATCACCCCCCCGGATAGCCGGTAAAAAATACCTTTTCCTGAAGACAGGTGCACCAGCTTGTTTTTCAGTATTATTTGTCCGGATTGGACCTGATGCCATGTTATTCCTGGTCTGTTGCCGTTTTCCTTTTTGGCTTCACTGAGCTAATACAACGAGACATCATTCTCATTCTTGAGGACTGTGTTTGGTTGTATTACCGACTTTTTACGAGCTATCGTTGGGGGCATTACATTTGGAGTCCACATCACTAGGGTGATTTCTTTCTGCTTTGCCACACAGGCAACAAAGTGAATTTTCACTGACCTGTCTCACACGGGGACGTCAGACGAAAACACAAATACTCCAACACAGCTCCCTCATAACTCTTTCACAAAACAAATAATTTGATTGGTCTCAAGCAGGTGTCTCGTACCCTCTAGCCCAATCAGTATCTGTGTGCTCACAAGGAGACATCAGATACAAACTCTCTGTCGTTCTTGCTGTTCTCACACAGAGACCAAGAAGAAGGAGGTGGACAGAAGAGTGAAGGAACACACACAAAACACAAACAAGCATAGGGACAGGAGCACAACACTCTACCCTTCTAGTTTGTGCATTTATCTGCATTATCTCACACATACGTCAGAGTATTTTTGCAAATCTCTGATCGTTTTCTAAAGGTAGGTCTGAGAACCTATCCGACCGACTGTCGACTTCTCAAGGAGAGCTTTTCTAGCTTCTCTATTACTATCTGTGTGTAGGTCCAAGTGCCTCATACTAGATACAATATAGAAAAGAAGGAGGAGAAAGTAATCTGAGTAAGGAGAACAAGAAATCGGAGAAAGTCTCAAAGACTATTTTTCTCAAACAAAAACAAACATACAAACAGTGTTTCATAGAGGACAGGGAATCTTATCCTACCATCTCTATTAGTTTCTCTCTTCACTAGTCAATCGACTGAAGGAGGAACAGAACACAAACGAACAAAAACCAAACATAGGAGCTGACACTGTCCTCCTGTTGATCACTACTACGACATCATGTCGACAGAGACCGCCGAAGTGAGTGAATTCTCGGAGGCAGATCAAAGAAGAGAAGAAGAAGAAGCAGGAGGAGGAGGAGGAGGAAGAGGATTGAATGAAGGAGCAGGAGGATTGAATGAAGGAGGAGGAGATGAAGGAGTAGGAGGAGGAGTAGAAGAGGGCTGGGATGATGAAGGAAGATATGGAGGAGACGAAGATGAAGGAGGATTTGAACAAGAATAGACGGGAGGAGGAGGAGCATATGGTAATCCCTTACCACCTGCCTACACGGGAGGAGGAGGACGAAAAATGATCGACTTGATTCATAGTGATGGAGAGGAGATCACAGTGGAGGAACAACAGTGGGTGCAAGACCACTATGACCTCACTAAAAAAGAGTTTGATAACAAGATGGGGGTAGAGAAGGATACCTATGTGTGGATCCCTCAGGATCAAAGAAGAGAGAAAAGTCGTGCTAAAAAGGATGTCTATATCCTATTATCAAACACAGCACAGCTCCTCGGCAAACTGGTCTCTGATCCAGAAGAGAGAAAGAAGATACAGCATATCAAGTTTGGGGACACACACACCCACCTTGAATTACTCGATGCTATCTTTGGGGTGTACACTCAAACCCTGATTTGGGAACGTACATACGGCCCACGATGTGAGGGTTACCTCCAGTACACAAACCCAAGAGCAACGGCCAGATTCCTCGCGACTGGTCAGGAGGCAGTCGATGTAACAAAAATGAAGACCAATCTGGGTTCGAAAAACTCGAGTGGTATATTTCATTTTTTTACAATGGAAATAAAGGTCTTGGAGGAGGGGAAGGCAGAGATGGAAAAAAGCATTAAGGCAGCAGGAGAAACTCATCCTGTGATTGATGAGTTAGAGAAGACCGACAGAGTTCTGACCAAGATCAGACTGTTGATGGGTGCGTTACTGCACAAGGAGGCATGGAAGAGATGGATTCCTACCAAGGATCACTCTGTCCTTAAATCACTTAGTAACGCACCACCGGTCGCCAACAAAGCAGGTGTTGACCAATATGTGGAGAAATATAATTTTCTCAGATCTGCTTCTGAATTGGTGGCCTTTATCACTCATGCTCAAAAGCTGGTGATATCTGAGAAGAAGAAGGCGAAAGAGAATGAGGAGTTCGAGAAGACGATGAGACTGGAAAGAATGAAAGCAAAAGTGAGTGGTGCAAAGACACACCCTCCGACATATTTGACCCCACCAGCTCCTGCCCCACCAGCCCCTGCACCCTCGGGCTCAACTACGGTGGTGGTCACAAACACGGAGAAGAAGGACAGACAGAACATCATAAATGCCTTCAAGGGGAAGAAAGGAGGAGTGGCAAGTCTCATGCTATATGCCAAGACGAGCTCAGACAAAGACTCTGATGCTTCGCTTTTGAGCAAGCTCAAAGAGATCAATGCCTGCATGAAGGCTTTTCCTTGCGACGAAACGCAGGAATACGAGGCCCTTGTTACTGTTTTTGACCAATCTCTAGTCTCGGAGGGATTTGATCTGACACAGTACAAGTTTTTGAGAAAGAAGGAGGAGATTAAGAGAAACAATGCAACAGGCCTAGACGCTCAGTGTGAACTGGCGGTGGCCACACTCATTTCATATTTTCAATCTCATGGATACCAGCATCTCTGCACTGGTACTCTCATAGGATTTGAAATCTTTGAGACAGTGGCGATGAGTTTGAGGAGTACTGTTGGCTTGGCGGCGACCCTTACGGAGGTAGTTTCCTCCTATGGGCTATTCTATGGCCGCAAGTCGATCATCCTCTATTTCTTTTCGGCGTTACACACAGTTAACCCGAGTAAGCTTACTCAGCTCATACAACAATGCTCGACGTTTAGCTCAGTGAAGTCCAAGAACTTCCTCGAGACACACGTGTTCGAAAATACGGTTCAAAGCGTTGCTCCGTCAGCACTGTTTCAAGAAGTGATGAGTGCATGCTCAAACATGGACTCGCTCACGGAGGCACATACGGCACAGGCAGGCGGTGTACCTGTTGGCGCACAAGCCACGTACACAAACAGAGTTGCCGGTTGGAAGAGACAGAGAGAGCCAGACCTGAAGACCGCATGTTGGAGGTGGTTCGCGGGCTTGCAGTGTAAGGCACAGATGGAGAACAGAGACTGCTCTTTCAATCATGATAGGCAGAACCCAACAGCAAGGGCAAATTTTCTGAGCAGGACGGAATGCAAGGAACCGGGCCTTTTCAATATGCTTCAGATTGCCGCTGTGAACGAAGGTTGGTATGCCAATATGTGTGATGATGAGGAGTTACGAGAGGCAATCATTACCTACATGAAGAGGATGAAGGAGAAGAAGGAGGAAAGGGAGAGACAAAAGAACTTAAAGGCCTCTCAAAGAGGACGAGAAGGAGGAGCAGGAGCAGGAGGACGAGGAGGAGGAGGAGGACGAGGACGAGGAACATGGAGAGGAGCCTCGAGGTGGCAGGGAACCCCTCAGAGAGGAAGAGGAGGAGGTCGGGGATATACCCCTTATGGAGGGAGAGCTGTTCGAGCTCCAGCCCCCCCACCCAGAGGAGGAGGAGGCTCGTGGGCAAGCTCCAACCCAAATTTCGGTCGAGCTCAGGCCTACAACACTGCCTCGGAGACCGATACGTCATCCTACCCGGACACTACTCAAGGTAATCGTTTCGAGGTCGTGGAATGACTGGAGGGGGAAGAAGAGAGGAAGGAGACGACTGTGAAGTTTAACCCTAAAGTCACAGTGCTTTCTAATGCTGTTGTGCAGACTGGGCCAACGCTTCCTCTATGTGAAAACAAAGATGTGGGTACACAGAGACTGCAGCCCCAAGGTAGTCTCATACCCGTTCATACAGCACGGTTACCAATGATAACTGATGCAAATAGGAAGGCGAGACTTGCGATGGAGGCGAGGAGGCCAATGGCAGACGTATCGCCTCGGCCAAGCAAACAACCACGAACAGACTCAATGTCTACGGTCGCGGCGGGTGGCGAGCAAAAAGACAATGTGTGTACTCAAGTACCACAAGACAATGTCGCTCAAATAGTAAACGCACCAGTACCGCAGAATAATAAAAATGTTAATGAGGTGAAGCAGGAGGAGAAGAAGGAGGAGTTGAAAAACTTAGAGACAAGACTCCAAAATTTGGAACGTAAAGTTCTTGTTCTCGCAGCCAATATACACAGGCCCGATGCTCTGTGTTATACGGAACTTTATTGTGAAACATTGAAGACAATATTAAAAGTTGGTAATGATACGATGGCGAATATTAATATTGTCGGCCGGAAGTTTTTTAATCGATACCGGGACTGGGTGGACGGAAATATGAAAAAGTCAACGGGCACTCTCAAAGGAGTGAGCAGCCGGACGGATATCACGGGAATCATCACACTGACCTTTAAATTGAAATCCGCACGAGTATACCGTATGGACCTCTATGTCGTCCCCGGTTACCACGGGTCAATATTACTATCGTATGACCAATTGGCTACGATGGGGGCTGTGATTGATTGCGCCGCACGGCGAGTGATATATGGAGTAAAAAGAGGAGAAGAGAACGATATTGATCCCTTCAACGCTACTGACTCTTATGAGGCTTATGAGCTGAGTCTAGCGACGGATCACAAAAAGATGGCCATCGCACATGAGGCACTTGAGGTTCACCCCCATGTCGTAAGACCGGATGAACTGTCCTGGACCGACAATTGGGAATCCCAAGTGTGCACTGTCACAGTTCCGACATGCCATTGGGACAAAAAGTCTATTGATGACTTAATCGAGAAGCGAAAGGAGGAGATTATATGTGTCGCACAAAGAAGCCCGTCGTTGGCGAGATTCGCGGAAGGAGTAGGAACAGATGTCCATATTACTAACGGATACTGTTTCCATGCGAAAGTAGGAGAAGAAAAAAGGGAGGAGTTTGTACCAAGGAGAACGGGGCGAATCCCGGATACTCCACCAGAAACTATTAAAAGTTTTATTACTGATTCTGGGGTGACGAGCCCACGTGGCCGCGTTCACTGTCTGAAGTGAAGAAATGCTTACGGACTTTATTCGAAAATAATAAGCCGTATACTATTATCCTGCCATATAATGAGAAGGCGATATGGGCGCAGGAAATAAGGGACCGGCTTATTGATCATCCTATACCGGTACCCTCTCGCAAGCAACAGCTAGTGGTGGCTTGTCGTATGGGAACTCGAGAGGAGATAGATCAGGCGGTGGATGCATGCATCCCGTGCAAGATAAACAAAACACCACTGAAGGCAAATTTCGGCCTGATTGGCGAATTTCCTCTTCATGCGGGGATGTTTGAGTTTATACACATTGATCATGTGGGACCTTTCCCAGAATCGAAGGATGGTTACAAATACCTCCTTACGGCTATTGACAGAGCCACCAACTATGTGTGGATCATCCTTGTCAAAGACGTTACCGGCAAGACGACGGCCGAGGCGCTGATCGATAGGATCATCTCACAGATCGGAGTACCAAGAAAGATATGTTCTGATCGAGGCTCGGACTTTAATAACGAGGTCATCGACAAACTATCTAAGTATTACGGGATGAAATGGCAATATGTTACTGCCTATAACCCGCAAGCAAATGGGAAAATCGAGCGGGTACACAGACCCCTCAAAGCCTCGCTAAAGATGTATTGCACGACGAAGGAGAATCAAAGAGCATGGGTCGAGGCAGCACCATCATTTGCGTTTGCAATGAACTGTCTACCCTCTACGGCGTTAGGAGGCTCGAAGAGCTCAATCTCGCCATATCAGTTAGTATATGGGCGTGAGCCTGATATCCCGACTTCGCTCCTTCACCCAAAAGACACTTGGGCGGATGCGGATGAGTTGTTTGGGATGAGACTTAGAGTGAAGATGGAGGCGGAACAAATAGTCAGGGCGCATAGAGAGGCGGAGCGCCGAAAGACTGATGCTGAAGGGGTGCGACAAGCGCACTTGGATCAGATCAAGTTCCAGGTCGGGGATATTGTACTATTGTACCATCCTCAAGTCCCGAAGGGAGTCAGCTCTAAGCTGTTCACTCACTGGAAAGGACCTTATCAGATTATGGAACAGACGGGACCTCTGAATTACAAGATCAGGGGTAGAGGGAAGGTGCAAATTGTGAATGTAAGAAGGCTGATTAAGTATGATCCCTTCTTACTGGAAGATGAATCCGTTGAGGAGGCGTTAAAACGGATGAAGGATGATTTCAAAGAGGTGCCGCCCATCCACAAGGAGGCTGGCATAGACCAAGACGATGCTTATCGGGCACCGATAGCTGAGAAGGAGGAGAGTGAGGTGGACAGCAAGGAGAAGACTGACCGCATAAGCGCGGTGGGGACTCAGTCCAAGTCTCCGCGAGAGCATAGCGGAAAGAAGGAGAAGATCACAGAGGCGCAGCTAAGGAGAGCGCGGAATGATCTTATCAACGACCAACCGAGGAAGGCGATGAGGTCGATGAGATCAAAGGACGTCCACCAGGAGGAGGAGGGGACGGACACTGACCCAAACGCGGGCAACGTTGAGATTGTCCATGAGCGATGGAAGGAAGGCGATGCGATAGCAACCATCGCATGGGTGAAAAATGTTTTCTATCTGATGAGACCAGCGGAACAACATGTCGCTGATGACACTCTCTCAGACTTATACTTGATGCGGGTCGTGGCGGTCCCACGACAGATGCGTGTCACACGGACACTCAAAATATCATCAGCCGCAAAGATAGTACAACCGATACTCCAGTTCTGGAGAAGTATGGACCCGGTTGAGGTTCCAAAGGCAATACATTATCTGCCAGTATATAAAGACGCAAAAAGTCTCGAGACATGGGATGATACAATTACTCCCAGAGACAAGGATTACACTGCGTGGACCATTCAGACACTGCCAAGAGGAGTGCTTGATGTCCCTTTTGAATTATCGTTGGGCGGAATCCCTAATAAGATCTGGGACATTCTCGAACAGTCAAAGTTCGATCTGACTTTTGTTGGTGGTCCTCCACCAGGCAAAGAAATCCGCGCCAGACGACGAAGGCAGTGACAAAGAAACTATTTTTCTTTATGCGTCTCAAATAAACTGATTGATTGCCCACGGCGTATCATGATTTGATCATGCATCATCAGTTATCAATATGAATATTAAAAAGACTCAGTGATATTAAAAAGACTCAGTGATTCGATCGCAACATACGAGTGCGAAAGGTCGATCGACGATGATACTACACCGTATACGGGGATCGCTAGTGTATTGAGCGATGGTGTTCCCGGGTATGACCCTTTCCAAGTCCTGGGATGATGTTCTCGAAAATGAAATGTTCTCTGAAACTTTCATTAAATTATTTTTTACGATAGATTATATACTGTCGTACCTGAGCACGGTCAATCTCTACTTGTGTCGGTATATCGCAGGGTCGGGTACATACACCTCGACTTCGGATATAGCTATTAGGACTGGCCCCCTAATACTATATCATAGGATATCCGCCTTATACAAGGGTATGTCATTAAAAAAGACAATGTACTTACGATCTCCCTGTGAATAATAATAATAATAATGATAATGATAAGAAGAAGAAGGAGATCAAAGGGGGAATCGTACTACAGCACCACGTTGCTTGTATTTTTTTATTAATTGTACGTTTGTTCTTGACATACTGCCGAAAAAAAAAAAAAAAAAAAAAAGAAAAAAAAAGAAATTGAGGGGAAGGAGTTCAAAATTTACAAGAAAGGCTAGAGAATCCGCTTTGACGTGCCGTATGAGGATATATTTATCGTCTTTTAGCGTCTATCCGTGGGTCGATGCGCTGTGTGGCATGACTCCATAGCGCATACTATTTGCAGAAAGAAATCAGAAGGTGTATGACGAAAATGCTATTTCCGTCATAAATCGGGAGGGGGTACTGTAGGCATCACCCCCCCGGATAGCCGGTAAAAAATATCTTTTCCTGGTGACAGGTGCACCAGCTTGTTTTTCAGTATTATTTGTCCGGATTGGACCTGATGCCATTTTATTCCTGGTCTGTTGCCGTTTTCCTTTTTGGCTTCACTGAGCTAATACAACGAGACATCATTCTCATTCTTGAGGACTGTGTTTGGTTGTATTACCGACTTTTTACGAGCTATCGTTGGGGGCATTACACAATAATATTTTCAGTGCACTAGAGTGGCAGCCCACTGGGCAACCGGTGGTCGGATCCTCAGCCTGTTGAAGGTTGAATTATTAATACAGGCACACCGGTCTCGACAGCAGCTCAGTGACCGTGCCAGTGCGCTTTGCCGGCCAGGCCGACTCATGATCAGACGGGGCCTGGTCAGTCAAGGCCGCTTAGTCGCTAGAGTCAGAGTCTAAGACTGCCTCGGACGACACTGCAAGTTTGCTGTGAGTGTCATTAGGACCTCAAAAACAAAACCGTCCGGAAACCGGCGGCGGCGGAGTAATAATAGTATTATATAACGAGTGACCGGGTGGGTAACAGTGACGCCCGCCGGAAC
>WBZZ01007027.1:40000-42500 GCA_019918135.1 Paulinella micropora | reverse complement strand
TGGGACGAATTCGAAAAGTTTGAAAGGGTTCAAAATCGGCACCGAGGACCATCCTCGGGACAAGCAGGTTATCTTTCCTTGAGCAAGCGCTGCAACCTGTAGTTCAGCTTACATGCACAGCACGCGTAACGCCCGCAGATGCGTGCTCCGCAGTCACCTCTCCACTCGCTCTCCTTGGCAAGATTCTAGAAAAGTTTGAAAAAGGTCCAAAGTCGGTCAGACCAAGGAAACACCCTCGGGACAAGGCCAAGTTTCCCCCAAGTCTGCCGATCTAAATACAATCCAGCACGTATGGGGCTACAAAGATATGGAGCTGAGTGTCAACCGCCCAACGACCATGCCTGCATTGAAGCGCCGACTGCCGAAGATATGGCAAGAGATGGACGTGAAGATGGTAGAGAAGATGGCGACCGCGATGAGATAAAGACTGCGCACTGTCATCGCCAATGGAGGAGAATGGACTGACTAACTGCATGATGTTGAAGCTCACGACCGCAACACCCCAGCACTGCAGTAGTAGCTGGTATTGAAAAGGCAGAAGAAGAAGAAGAAGAAAGAAGAAGAAGAAGAAGAAGCTACTGTGGAGACGGCCGGCAAGATAGCTTTGCTCGAGGCGTAGAAGGAGGAAGTAATTATAAGTAAAATCCTACAGTCCCAAAATGGCCTTTTGTCAGACCTGATTTTTGAGACTTTTCTAACTTTTTCAAAACTAAGCGAGTGGGGAGGTGCGATTGAGGGATACACATCTGCGTGCGCTATACTTGTTTTGCATGTAACCTGGGCTACACGCTGCAGCGCTAGCTCAGGGAAAGATAGGGCTGATGTATCGGGCGAAACTTTTGAACCACCTCTTAGATAGATAGATAGATAGATAGATAGATAGAGAGATAGATAGATAGATAGATAGATAGATAGATAGATAGATAGATAGATGGATGGATGGATGGATGGATAGATGGATAGATAGATGGATAGATAGATAGATAGATAGATAGGTCTAAGCTATCAGCACAAACAGTTAATAAAAAAAATAAAATAAAAAAAAATAAAAAAAAATTAAAAAAAAATCTTTATATAGTAATAGCAAGTATGATAATAAAGATTGAAGAGCTTTAAGAAGGAAAATTGGTCAGAAAGCCCCGGGACCAAAAGAGAAAGCTCTCATCAGCACAAACAGTAAAGCAGGAGCAATGTTAACCCTTAGGTCCGTTCTACACCACCCAGATTTCCGGGTTCTGGGTGTGAAAGTGGCGCCACAGACCAGGCTTTTCAGGAAGTAAACCCAGAAATCGGCACCAGAAACCCGAAAATCCGGGTAGTGTAGAACGGACCTTTACCTGTCACACGCCCGTTTCCGTCCGCAAAAACAACGGATTTCTCCGAGTGTTGCGGACAAAAAGAACGGATTTCTCCTGGTGTTGCGGACCCACGAAAGGACAAGGTTTAAGGCAAGAGTGAGGTAGTAGTTGTGACATTAAGGTAACAGTGAGGCAGACGGGACATTAAGGTAATAGTGAGGCAGTGGAGGGGACAGTAAGGCAATTGTGAGGCAGTAGGTGGGACATTAACCCTTAACCTGGCACACGCCCGTTTCCGCCCGCAAAAAGAACAGAATAATTGTCGATAGGCCTGAAAGAATGGATTTCTCCGGGTGTTGCGCACAAAAGGAACGGATTTCTCCTGGTGTTGCGGACCCACCACATGACAAGGGTCAATTTAGTAGTAGTAGTAGTAACAATAATAATAATAATAATAATAATAATAATAATAATAATAATAATAATAATAGTGCTTCTCTGTCAATGGCTGATGCATTTCTGCACATGCGCCTCCATCGTCTCACCCGTGAGGGGAGTACGAAGAATTGACGATAGGCTCTAATGACACCCCCGCAAGGGCAGTTCCAACACTTCCAGACGGACCGGTATGTTCAATGAAAATACTGGTCCAGACGGAGCGGTATGTTCAATGAAAATACTGGTGGCACCGACGGGAATCGAACTGGCGACAGGGCCCAGATGGTAGAAATAATAATAATAATAATAATAATAATAATAATAATAATAATAAATAATAATAGTAATTAATTTGAAGGAGATCAGAGGGCCGCAGGCCAGGGTCTCACCTCCAGTCTTGTTATCACCTCGTATACGTGCATACAATGTGGATATGTATGTCAACTATTTCTTATGCAACTGGTGATTAGGAGGTGACACTTGGGAAAATATTGCAACATGCCAGCGACAAAGTACTCTTTCCTCTCTCTCTCTCTCTCGCTCTCTCTCTCTCTCTCTCTCTCTCTCTCTCTTTCTCTCTTTCCCTCTCCCCCCTCCCCCCCCCCCCCCCCCCCCCCCCCCCCCCCTCTCTCTCTCTCTCTTTGTGGCTCCTTGTGGCTGGTTATATTTGTAATTGTTGTTGTTGTTGTTGTTGTTGTTGTTGTTGATGTGTTGTGTTTCTTGTCGTTCTTGTCGTTCTTGTCGTTGTCGCTAATTTTGTTGTT
>WBZZ01007027.1:12500-22500 GCA_019918135.1 Paulinella micropora | reverse complement strand
TTTTATTTATGTTAAGTAAGAATTTAGTCGTTCATGTACGGTGGAAAAAGTCAATTAGTCATGAGTGATGAAGAGTGGAGGGGGGGGGGGGAAGGGGAGGGGGAGCTGATGTTGCGGAGGTTACAGCCGCAGACATGCAAGTGTCACAGTCAACCATCAGCCTTCATCAGATTCCGAACTTTGAAATTATTAATAACGTGTGACTGCGCGGACCGCAACAAGAATTCAATTTTGTCTAGTGCAATTTAACTGTAATATTTCGAATGGTCACAGTCGGAGGGTTAGTAGTGAGTCAACTGTACTAAACTCAGCTCTGATTGCCACAGTACAACTTATGATCAATAGTGTTTGTATTACTCAGTGACTGCGCACCGCAATGGATAATTTATTAATTAATAATAATATTTAGTCATACCGGCCCACCCCAATGATAATTACCTATTTTACCTATATCACTGTAAGTGTCACGGTGAATTTAATGCTTTGGCGGTCTAGGGTTGGGGCATTTAGTGACTTGTCATTATTCAAATATCTAAGTAAAAGTAAACTACGAACCCTCTCGTCCAGTGAGTTATGGGCCTTGGCAGCGCTAAGTGACTCTGGCACTGCAAGGAAGGAAGAAGACCATCGCCGACCTGGGCGAAAGGGTTGGTGCCATTCTAAAAATTGACACACAAACAGGGAAGCTTTCGCACTGAGACACTTTCGCTCAGTTTTTGAACGCATTGTACCTATCCCCCGTTTTGGTTACGTGACCTGCGTTGGGGGAAAGAGGACAGCACTCCAGCAGTGGGACTGCTACAATTGCTACAACAAAGGAAAACTAGACAGTAAGACCTCAGCATGAGTTTCAGTACTTTAAGAGGCACAGACAAAAACAAAGGGCGGCAGTGTGACTGCACAAGGACAATATGACGGGAGAACCCCGTTCAAGCAATTTCAGAGGGAAATAGTTTTGGCATTAGGGGCCAAAGGACTCAATGCATGAGAGTCACTTGAATGTAAATGCTCTACACAGCAAGGGGAAAACACTTCCCAACTACATGTGGAGGTGGGGAGAGAGAGCAGGAAAGCAATCAGCATGAGGGAGACCGGGAAAGATCATAGTAGTGTTGAGAGAGGAGGAAGAGGAAGCTGAGTTAGACTCAGAGTCAGAGACAGATAAGGAAAACCTTACCTCTTATTTTACTGAGACAGAAAGGCAGCCTACGTTAGGGGGAGATAGTGGTAAGAGTGAGCAAAAGGGAGGAGAAGAGAGGGTGGAGGAGAGGGGGAGAGTGAGTAGTCAGCTTTCACCTACTTATTCCACACCAACAACGCAAACAATAAAGACGAAGAGCAAGGAGCAAGTAGAGGAAAAAGAGAAGGAAGATAGCCTGACTGGTAGTAGCATATGGAGAGTTTGGAGCATGAGATGAAAAGACAGAGAGAGGAAGCTTTTTCGTTTGTGTTTGATAAGCTAGCAGGTAAAGCCAAGAGGAGTGTGGCAGATTTGGTGAGAGACACCTCACCAGACTTTGGTCAGAACTTGCACACTGTGTGGGCAAGACTAACCAAAAGGTTTGGTAAGGTGAGTGAGGAAGATGTGCAAGATAAAATAAATGCGATGAATGGCATGGACATTTGATGAGGGGTGTGATTATGCTCCGCAGTTTGATGCGTTTGTTGCGTTAGATGAAGAGCTAAAGGCAGTAGGCCATAAAACACCCACCAGAACAATGGAAACAATAATCACCAATGCCCTACAAAACCCTGAGTATGCGTCAGAGGGGGTGAGGAAGGATTGGGGAGGGTGGATGGGCACACTGAAGATGAATAAGAAGCAGCATGCATGGTCGTTTGAGGAATGGTGGGAGGAGTTGGAAGAAAGAGCATTGGAGATAGATAGGAACAAAGAGAGAGAGAGAGAGAGAGAGAGAGAGAGAGAGAAGAAGCTGAAGAAAGAAAAAGCACACGCAGGGAAAGATGCCAACAAAAGAGAGGAAGGGCAGAGGGGTGTGTGTTTTGGGTTTCAAAGAGAGAGTGGATGCAATTGGGGGAATGAGTGTCGTTTTGCTCATACAGAGGGGTCAGTCACTATGCGTAGTGTGCCTGGGTATGCTACCTGTTTGAACAGTCAGGCAGCTGTGATAGATCTAACTGTAGGTTTAAACACACCACCACTAATAAGAAAGGGGGAGGGAAAGGAACAGGAACGAGAAAGAAGACGTGGAAGAAAGGAGAGAAATGTTTCAACTGTAACATGGAGGGGCATGTGTTCTCCGCATGTGAGAAGGAGTGCAGGATGTGTGGGGGTGAGCATAGACTGCATGAATGTGAAGAGATGAAGAAGGCGAGAGAAGAGCCAGGTGAGAAGGAAGAACCGAGAGAGAAGGAAAAGAGAGGAAAAGTGGAACATGGAAAGTTAGGAAGGGGGAGTAAGTCAGACACTTCTGACACAGATAGGAGGAGTGAGTCAGACACGGATGAGGACGGTGAGAAGGTGAAAGCATTAAAAATGACGATGAGATTTTTGACAGGGCGAGACAGAGTAGGCATGGTAAAGGAGAAGGCCCACATGGGCAAAGTGATGGTAGTACAAGAGAGAGAAGTATATCGTCAATGTGAGGGGCGAGTGTCAGGTGGGCAGCAATGTTTTGTATGCACGCATGACATGGAGAGTGAGAATGTGTTGTTGCGAGAGGCAGCTTGTGGTTTGTTGAGAGGGCGATCTTGCGGGATGCACACAGATCAGGTAAGTGAGAGAAGGAAGCTCCCGTGATGGGGGAGCAAAACAAAGGTAGCCAGCCTAAACCTTTAGTTGATCAGGAGAAGAAGAAGAGAGAGAGGGCGAAGCGCTCAAAGCGCCGAAGCAAGAAAAAGAAGGGGAAAGCCGGAAAGGCTGTGTCCACTCGGAAGAGCCCAATGAAAGGGCAATTTGTTTTATGAAGTCGGGGAACCAAGTTGGCTCTGACAACGACGACCAACGCGACGGAGATGCGGTGGCCAGCGACATCGACAGCGACAGCGGTTCAGGCTCAGACCTGGAGGCCCGGCGAATATGGGTGGGCCGCGCAGAGCACATGTGGTTCTACGACCCTGGTGGCGGACTCAAGCGGCGACAAGTGGGCGGCTGGCAGCCGGAAAGCTGAGCAAAGGGACGGCTTCAAGAGATCAAGGGAGCGGGGGAGCGCGCGGTGGGCGGCCCTACGACTGTGATCTTTTTACGCTCTATTAGCAGTCCAATTTTGAGCGTGACTTCATTGGCAAGTCAGTATAGAGTTAGTGCATATAGTCGTTAGTGCGACTCCGGAAATTTTTGAATATGGCTACACATATCTACCATCATAGTAGCATAAGGTAGATGGGGCCGTTATTCCTAAATAGGGGGAGCAATGGATAATTTATTAGTTAAAAATAGTATTTAATCATACCGGCCCACCCCAATGACAATTACCTATTTTACCCTTATCACTCTAAGTGTAACGGTGAATTTAATGCTTGGGCGGTCTGGGGTTGGGGCACTTAGTGACGTGTCATTATTCAAATATCTAAGTAAAAGTAAAATACGAACCCTCTCGTCCACTGCCCCGGGCCCGGCGCCTGCCCGGGAGGCTTGGCATTGGACAATCAAACTTGACTTCAAGTTGGGCACGGTATGTTGGACCGTGGCAGTCAAACTTCAAGTTGGTATTAAATTATTAAGTCCAAGTTATGATTTGACTCGGCCTGTAAGTGGCAGTATTTTATTAAGTGACAACATGATTAGGAGCCTACTACTACCGCAGGCTTGAACCGGACGGTTACTGAATAGTTCAAATCCGAATCATGATTGTGCCCGGCGTTACACTGAAGTTTTATCATTGACTCGCCCCGTGAACGGTACTGGACTCTCACCATAACCGTGGCATTGAGTAATTAGCAGTTACACTGACTTACTCGCGGCGCGGCACTTAGGCACGGTTTAGCTTGCTGTCTGGTAGTTCAGTTCTGAGTTTATGCCTTCTGATCAAAGTGGCTGTGAGCAACCTAGCTTCTTACGAAATCTTCCGGCAAACCGCAGTGAAAGGTAGGATATTATAAGGTCCGTGACTCTGTGACCAGCCCACGGTAAGTTTATACCAATCAACGGTTATGAGCCGCTGGGAAAATGTTTCATCACAGCAATAGTTGACGCAAACAGTGGCTGGAAACAGTTTTTACAATATATACAAAATCTCACGCACCCGTCTATGACGGCATTACCGAACACCTGCATGGATTTTACTATCAGCTAGAAGAATACGCTTATGCCAGTGTCCGGCATTAGTACAATTCTCGGAGAAATGGTGAAAGATGCATTTCTCGCCGATGAGGCTGCGGCGGACGGTTCAACGAAACTTCAGCAGTCAACTTGACTCATTGAACTAATTTAAAGTCAAGCTTGAATGCTCGATATTAATGACTCCGATATTAAATTGAATGACCATTAAATGATACGGAGCCTAATTTACTGTCATGCCGCGCCAATACTATAATCTGCATCCATCCGACTCCTGAATTCCACCGCCGGCTTTTACGCAAACACATTTAATAAGAAAATACGTTCCACTAGAAGATATAAATGGTAAGCGTAAGAGGAAAATGGAAGTGGTATCAAGAGATGCAAAAAGAGACAAAATGAAGTGTTACACGTAAAAATAATAATAATAATAATAATAATAATAATAATAATAATAATAATAATAATAATAATAATAATAAATAAATAATAATAAAAAAGAAAAAAAAGGAAAGGACGGTGCTATTATTGATGTTAACTGTGACTTGAAAATCAAACTATGCACACTACCGTATGTGTGTGTGGTGGCTACAGACATATAGGAAGACTAAGGGGCAAGAGGTGCATGCTTGCAATGGCACTGGCTCTGAACTGCTTATGTTTGTACGAGTACATTACTACTTCTGATAAATGTGCGTGGTTAATGAGTAAAGTAATGTTACAACCTTAATATAAAACAGTGAGGAAAAGCCATCAAATAACATCACAACTCGGCACAAAGCCAGATTTCTCTGATGCAGCTTAGTGGTGGGTGCTTACTCAGAGAGCAAGTACACCATGGTCACTTACAGGGAGGATACAGGGTGGGGTACTGAGGCATCAGTCGGGAATCTAAGTGCACCCAGTTATCTTACAGGCGGCATTCAAGCTGCAAAATTCTCCAACTTAGATCTTGCTTTTCTCGATAAATAGTAGTGCTGTGACAAAGCTGAAGCTATCGCGTGTAAGCTTGAGACAACTTTCACATGATGTCCTCAAGATTGTTGTATAAATATATCAAAAAATTCAGCGAGAAAAGAAGTTCGAAGTTTGATGCTAGTTCTATTTGAAAGTCGTCAGTAAAAGTAAGACCATAACCAACCAAAGGCATGCACGAAAGCATGAACGCTTAGTGGGCGAAAGTCATGTGAGCCAACCGTTGACATTACATGTCACGGGGGAGACTCACGAGTTGAATGAGTGAAACAAGTCCCATTAGTAATACCATTCAACAGGTAAATGATCACATTTGTCGGCGCAAAGGGACCTCAATTAGTAGGCCGTTAATGTGTTCGAGTAGAGATCGGTCAGAAACATTGCGTGCGACAGGGTTACTGCAGAGGTTAGAGTGGAGGCTTGCTTTGCAAGCTTGACAGAGGCAGGACACTTCTCTTTTTCGCATGGTTTCCCACCCTACATCAGCCATGACATATCAGCTACGTTGCGGAATAGAGGGATAGAGGTTGGGTAACCAATCTGGCTCAGGACACAAGACAAGAGACGAGGAAAAGGACAGACGGACAGACCAGAGACATCTCTGTGAGCGGCAGTGCCGACTTCTCGTCGTTCGTGCCCCAGTGAGCTTTGTTTCCAGCGTTCATGACCGCCATGCAAGACTTGGGTTTCTTGACCTTGTCCTCATGAAACTAAACCACGACATACAATCCTTGGTACATTTGCTTAACGCATTCGCTAATTACCTCCGGATGAGTGTTGAGATGTTTCTTCAAGGTTGACTTCTCCCCAAAATATCGAAGGCAATACACACATCCCCAAGGCTACACACACACACACACACACACACACACATATATATATATATATATGTATAATATATATATACATATATATATAGTCATATACTTACACATCGTATAGCAGGTATTTAATATGTGCAGATATATCCATCCATCTTTTCGCCTATTCCTTAGTACTTATCCGTCCATCCTATTGCATGCATGCATCCATGCGTGCAGCAGGCATGACAGACATGCACAGTGGTCTGTATGTATGTATGTGTATATGTATGTATGTATGTATGTATGTATGTATGTATGTATGTACATATGTATGTATGTATGTTTGTATGTATGTATGAATTATGTCTGTCTGTCTGTGTATGTATGTATGTATGTATGTAATTCATGCATGCATGCATATATGGGAGTATGTACGTGTGTTTGTGTATGTGTGGGTGTGTAGAGTACCCGCTCTCCGGTGTGCTTCTTGCGATGACGGCGCCAGCTGAACTTGGACGCGAAGGTCTCTCCACATTCGGGAACCATGCAGCGAAAACGCTTGTTTTTCGGCCCTTTTCTGTTTTTGATTGCTAGGCCGCAGCTTGGAGACAGCTTGGCTTTGTGTTGGACTGAGGTAGTTTTGCTGGGTGTTTCCGAGGCTTTCTTGGACAACTTTTTGGGTGGGGAGTACATAGGTGATTTGAAAGTCTTCTTTCGTTCTCGCGGTGCATCTCTTGCCGGGGACAGGGGTGGGTAGTACATAGGTGATCGAAAAACTGTCTTTTCCTTTCGTTCAGAGTGCTGTTCGGTCTTCGCAACCTGCACAGTAATTGAAACGACACGTAACAATGCAATCGTTTTGTGACTGTCGCACAAGTTTCTTTCCGGCACAACTTCTTTCGTTGCCATGTGCAGAGGTGGGCAGTAACAAGTTGATGGAAAATTCCCATAACGGTCACGATCTGCGACTAGCGCATGTTGGAATGCGTGCATAGTAGTTTGTGATTGCGAAAGTTACAAATAGCGCGAAACTTCACCCGCCACAGTGACAGCAAAAACGGTGCAAACGAGAAAAACATATCAGATCGAACTACCAACTTGACCTCTTGGGTGTTGCTAGGAGACAGAGCAGCCTCTGACAGCATAAGAAGCGCGGCAATGCCTGTAGACGCCATGCTTTTTTCAAACCCGCCTGTTGGTTCGTTGTTAGGCGGAACAGCTTTCAGAGTGTCGATCGAGTGGTAAGGGATGACTCTTTAGAATAATGGCGAGTTCTGCGGGAAGCCACAAATTTTCACCGGTTCATGCGGCAGGCTTTTTTCTCTTCCACAATAGCTTTACAAAATCTGCCGCGTAGCAACAATCACGTAACGGACGCGGATTGGATCATTGTGTAATATTCTTTTGTAGATTTTCCTTACGACAGTCGACAAATTTTACGGCTTGGTCCTTCCCTCAAGATCCGGGTAAATTTCTTTCCTTAAGACACAGTGGTGATGGCGGGTGGAATGGTTTTTTCTTTTTATTTGTAGTGATCGAGGTGCACGTGGGTGAGAACAGGATGCAGAAAACGACACGATCGAGAGTTCATGATCAGATGTTTTCTAGTTTCGTTTCTTTCTTTCTTTCTTTCTTTCTTTCTTTCTTTCGAGATTCTTTCTTTCTTTCTTTCTTTCTATTCTTTCTTTTTTTCGTTTTCCTATTTCTCTCATTTTTCCCTCTTATTTTTCTCTTTCGTTCTTTCTTTCTTTCTTTCTTTCTTGATTTATTTCATTCATATTTCTATTTTATTCTTCTCTTTTTTTCTTTTCTTTTTCTTCTCTTTTTCTTCTCTTTCTTTCTTTCTTCTCTTTCTTTCTTTCTTTCTTGATTTATTTCTTTCTTTATTTCTCTCTTTCTCTCTTTCTTTCTTTCTTTCTTTGTTTGTTTCTTTCTTTCTTTCTTTGTTTCTTTCATTCTTTCTTTCTTTCTTTCTTTCGTTTTCCTATTTCTCTCTTTTTTTCCTCTTACTTTTCTTTTTCTCTTACTTTCCTTTTTCTCTTTATTTCTTTCTTTCTTTCTTTCTTGATTTCTTTTTTCTTTCTTTCTTTCTTTCTTTCTTGATTTCTTTCTTTCTATATTTCTTCTTTTTTATTCTTCTCTTTTTTTCTTCTCTTTTTCTTCTCTTTTTCTTCTCTTTTTCTTCTCTTTCTTTCTTTCTTTCTTGTCTTTCCTTCTTTCTTTCTTTCTTGCTTGCTTACTTTCTCTCTTTCTTTTTTACTTACTAGCTTTCTTTCTTTCTTTCTTTCATTCTTTCTTTCATTCTTTCTTTCTTTCTTTCTTTCGATTCTTTCTTTTTTTCGTTTTCCTATGTCTATCCTTTTTTCTTACTTTTCTTTTTCTCTTACTTTCCTTTCTTTCTTGCTTTCTTTCTTGATTTCTTTCTTTCTTTCTTTCTTTCTTGATTTATTTCTTTCCATATTTATTCTTCTCTTTTTTCTTCTCTTTTTTCTTCTCTTTTTTCTTCTCTTTTTTCTTCTCTTTTTTCTTCTCTTTTTCTTCTCTTTCTTTCTTTCTTTCTTTCTTCTTTCTTTCCTTTTCTCTCTCTCTATCTCTCTCTCTCTTTCTGCTTTTGTTGTGTTTTGTCTTGTATTTTTTGTCTTGTATTTTTCTTTCTCTTTTTTCTTCTCTTTTTTCTTCTCTTTCTTTCTTTCTTTCTTTCTCTCTCTCTCTCTATCTATCTCTCTCACTCTCTCTCTCTTTCTGCTTTTGTTGTGTTTTGTAGTTCACTTGTATTTCAAGCTATGATTACGTATGTTAAGCAAACAACTAAGGGCGCAACCAAACCTCTGGAGCCTATGAAAAAAGGAGGCGCCAAGTCTACCAAAGCAAACCACAACAAAGGTCTCTCTTTCTCTCTCTCTCTCCCTCCCTCCCCCTCTCTCTCTCCAGTCTGTTGTGTACTTATTTATGTGTGTGTGTCTGTGTCTGTAGAGTTTAACCTTTTCGATCAATTTCTTCTGGAGACTAATCGCAATCCACTGCAGCCGAGATACGTTTATTTCGTTCCTTCTTCTTCTTCTTCTTCTTCTTCTTCTTCTTCTTCTTCTTCTTCTTCTTCTTCTTCTTATTATTATTATTATTATTATTATTATTATTATTATTCTTGCTTTTTTCTTCATATGATACTTGTTCCTAATTTGCTTCTTCCTTATACTTCTTCATCTCCTTCCCTCCTTCCTTCACTCCCTCCTTCCTTCCTTCCTTCTTTTCTTCCGTCCTCCCTTCCTTTCTTATCATCTTTGCATTTGTCTTTCTTTTACTTATTGCAAAATATCTCGTGTATATTGCAGGATGTTGGCAAAGAAGGTTACATTGCTGAGACAGAAGTCTGCAAGGCCTATCTATCTATCTATCTATCTATCTATCTATCTATCTATATATCTATCTATCTATCTCGCTTGTTGAGCCCGGAATAAAACCCACAGTGCTCTGTCGGTTTGTACTAGACTGTCGAACAGTCTCGAAACTCCATCTGCTTACTGGGTCCTCTGTAATGGAGGTGGGAGCTCGTTCTGCAAGGGGCGCTTATGGAACGAGCCCTGGCCCCGCCTGGTACTAGGGAGATTTGGTATCGCCTGTTTCAGTCCCTTCCTTGCAAACATCACTGCTTAGACTTCCTTGGTTGATGAAATCAGAAGTTCCTTTTTTCTGACATTCGTCGATATCTCATCTATGGATGACTATGTCTTCGGATATGCAGAGCTGATAGACCAAACATATCTATCTGTTGCATTTGCCAGAAAAAGTTCATCAAGCGGCAATCTGCTTTTAATGGACATGTTGCAGAGTGCACTCCCATCAAAGTCGAACTGTATCTATCTATCTATCTATCTATCTATCTATCTACCTATATCTATATCTGTCTGTCTGTTTTTGCTTTCTCCGATTCACTTCGTTTGCACACCTTTAATTACATAACAGGTATCCATGATGCAGGAGT
>WBZZ01007027.1:0-7500 GCA_019918135.1 Paulinella micropora | reverse complement strand
CCCTGTGAACTTCACGGGGACTGCTCAATCATCAAGCTTAAGACATACCCGCAAGTAACGTGAAAAAGCCTGTACCTTCAATGCCAAAAAAGACTGGTCGAGCCTACCCACTTGCGTCTTAAACGAAGGCCATTTGTCGTAAACCTACCTATTTTGGAATAATTTGAAGAATAAGGGAAAAAAATTGGTCGATTTTTCGCGCCCTTGCCAAATGTCGCGCCTTTCCCATTGTCAGCACTGCGCGTTAGGAAAGAACAGAGCTAGCTATACTGGACCTTTGCTCGAGGTTGTTGGCGGGATCGAAAGCTCGGCTAAGGAACTGTTTGTTGGTGCAAGTGCTTTGGCAAAACTCAGTCGTCTCACAGCATTCTTTTCTGCTGGAAATCAGACGCTCGAAATGGAGGGCAGCGAGGTTGGTGGTCGTGTTTGTTTGCTGTTCGACCTGGGACACAGCATATGTTGAGCCAGAACGATAGTCTAGGTGCCTCTTGATGTCTGTACGCCATGACTGCAATTTCCTGGTTTGCCTGTGTTTTTTTCGAGGCTGTATCACAACCTGCTTGGTCTGTTGTTTGCGACTGACTGACCACCTTTCTCCTTGCGCTGTCTGCGTGCATTTCCCCACGTCCCACAGCATGCCATGCAACTACCCAGATCTAGCACAATAGCTTGCCCTAAGATTGATGTCCAACACGGCCCTACACCTTGGTAGAGATGCACAGCTTCTCTGCTGCTGAGTTCTGCACATGTTGAATAGACAGTGCAAGCTTGCGTCCTTCCCCGTGCAACCACGCACGCACAAACGTGTCAGATCGATAGAATAGACCCAGGAGACGTGTCTTGTCATGTACCTTGCGCCGGTTAGAGCTCCTCAGCACAGAAAGCAGCCCAAACTTGCACTCCAGATTTCTAGCCAGTAGACGCTTGGCCAGTATCATACGTGATTGTCTTCCATACCCCCTCTAGACCACATCTCACGACATGTTTTCAAAGCCTGTACTAGACCACATCTCCATCGGTTAGCTTTCTGGGGAGTGCCAGACGCGCTTCTAGACTGTGGTGGGGTGCTGGACTTTCAAATTCATCCTCTTTACTCACTATTTTTGTCACACACGTGCGCTACACACAAACTAAATGCATGTTCTTTCATCCAGCAAAACGGCAGACTGGCATATCATATTTGCAGCCCCCGCGGTGGATGTCTCTATGCATGTGTGCATGTGTGTATGTATTTATGTATTTGTGCGTGCATGAATGTACGTATCTGTGCACGTATGCGTACGTATGTATGCATGCCTATGTATGTGTATTTCTGTGTATGCATTAGTGCATGTGTTAAAAAAAATAATTAAAAAAAAATATAAAAAAAACGAGGTGGTAAACTTCAACGTAGTAGTGCATCAGAAAGAGACTATGTGAAAAATCAGGATTAACCCTTGGTCAACACGATGTGTATATATATGTCTGTTTATAAGTTATGTGTATTTGTTAGTGTTTTAAGTTGTTTATTGATCCGCTTACATTTACAAATTGTAACCCTTATTACGGTTGCTGCTTGCTCCTGCTAACTACCAGGCCCAGCTGCAGTACTACTACTACTAGGCCTAGGCCTTCGATTCAATGAAGTTGATTAACCTCTGGTCATCCATACAAATCGTTAGCTCAAGAGCTATTGATTTAACTACCTACTACTACTACTACTACTACTACTACTACTACTACTACTACTATTACTACTACTACTACTACCACCACTACTAGGCCGAGGCCTTCGATTTCATGAAGTTAAATTTAACTTCTGGTCATCCATACAAATCGTTAGCTCAAGAGCTACTACTACTACTTCTACTCCTCCTCCTACTCCCACTCCTCCTCCTCCTCCTCCTCCTCCTCCTACTACTACTACTACTACTACTACTACTATTACTACTACTACTACTACTACTACTACTAAACTACTACTAAACTACTACTACTGCTACTACTAGTATTATTACTAGTAGTAGTAGTAGTACTACTACTACTACTACTATTACTACTACTACTACTACTACTACTACTACTACTACTACTACTACTACTACTACTACTACTACATACATACATACATAGATACATACATACATACATACATGCATGCATACATACATAAATATATTCATGCATGCATGCATGCATATGCATACAGACAGTAAGTCAGGCAGACAGATCTAGACATACAGACACATGCATTACACATATACGTACGTGGCCTTGGTGAAGGGCACACCAGCCTGGCGACGCAGCCCAGAGAGCAGGCATCGCCAGGACGCAAAACAAAATGGCAGGTGTCTTTGATAATCGCCAAACTCGCCTCAAACGTCAGTACGGCGCTAAACAACATAGGTACAAGGATCTCGGAAGGCTTAGCGGAAGTTTGAGGCGGGTTTGGCCATGCAACTTGAACACGAAACTTTCATTGCCCTCTTACATGCTTCCTTTTCAGCTCTACGAAAAGCAAGCTCTACGAAAAGCAAGCACCTTCATTCATTAATGTTGAAAGTCGTTCAGTGGGGAAAACGCACATCAAACTTGATTCCTGCGTGTCAGTCTGCTATGGGTTTTTAATATTTAAAGAGAGAGAGAGAGAGAGAAGGGGGGGGGGGGGGGGGGGGTGGGCATGGTGGAACTGCTCAAGCAAATCCATCTTTTGGCGGAGAATCTTGAAAGTATGCTCAGAAGTTGGGCGAAAGTGCGAAGTGGAGCGGAGAGTTGGAAGGGGCACTTGTAGTGTAAAAAGTTGAGTCAGTGAAGATGGTATGAAAAGCTGAGACTACGTCTAGTACGTAAAATCTAATTGCGATTGTCCTCCGTTCGTGACAAAGTTGATTTAGCTCAAACGTGGCCTGACAACGCCCGTTGGCAAAAAGCAGTTCTATCAGAACCACTTCCGAGCTATTTGGCGAGGGGGATTGGGTCTGGCGTCGAGACTAAGTTTAGATAAAATTTCTACGCTGGTTAGCACACCCCTCAAATGATTGAGACATCTAAGCAGCAGTTTCAGCACTTCACATCTGAAAGTGGTGTGTCAGACAGTCTGTAAGATATTATTATTATTATTATTCTTATTATTATTATTATTATTATTATTATTATTATTATTATTATTGGACACCGTGATAGCCCAGTGGTCAAGTTCTACCATCTGGGCCCTGTCGCCAGTTCGATTCCCGTCGGTGCCACCAGTATTTTCATTGAACATACCGCTCCGTCTGGACCAGTATTTTCATTGAACATACCGGTCCGTCTGGAAGTGTTGGAACTGCCCTTGCGGGGGTGTCATTAGAGCCTATCGTCAATTCTTCGTACTCCCCTCACGGGTGAGACGATGGAGGCGCATGTGCAGAAATGCATCAGCCATTGACAGAGAAGCACTATTATTATTATTATTATTATTATTATTATTATTATTATTATTATTATTATTATATACATACATATATACATACATATATATATATCTATATATATATATATCTAACTGCTGCTCCTACTACTACTACTACTACTACTACTACTACTACTACTACTAGGCCTAGGCCTTCGATTTAATGAAGTTAAGAAATTTAACCTCTGGTCATCCATACAAACTGTTAGCTCAAGAGCTATTGATTTAACTAGATGGTGACCTACTTCTCAGATTATTAAGACTACTACTACCACTACTACTACTACTACTACTACTACTACTACTACTACTACTACTACTACTACTACTACTACTGCTACTACTACTACTACTACTACTACTGCTACTACTACTACACTACTACTACCACTACTGCTGCTACTACTGCTACTACTACGACTGCTACTACTACTACTACTACTACTACTACTACTACTACTACTACTACTACTAGTACTTGGCTAGGCTAGGCTAGAAGAGGTAACTGTTCTTTCTTATTCAACCAACGGGGAAAACGATAAAAATAACCCGATAATGATGCAGAGTTTGCTATCATAACCGCGTTAAATTTATGTTTTTACCCGAATTACAGCTTCAACATCAGAGTGGAGGAAGACCGTATTATACAAATCGTAAAACACAAGGCTTTTTGATTTAACGGCAATAAGGATATCAGACAATACTAATCCACTGTTTTGCGGGAAAGTGCAACCCTGATTTTTCAATGGGGAAACATTCCGACAGGGTTCGAGAATCAAACCAGGGACTTAAATTTGCTAGGCTATTATTCAGCCAACAGGAACTACCACTACTACTACTACTACTGCTACTACTACTACTACTACTACTACTACTACTACTACTACTACTACTACTACCACTACGATGTTACTTCTACTACTACTACTAGCTTTTGATTTAATGAAGTTACTTGTAATACTAGTGACCTCTTGCCATCCATACAAATCGTTAGCTCAAGCTGTTCATATAACTAGATGGTGACCCTAATCATAATTATTAAAAATAATAATTAATATTAAAATTATAATAGTTACTACTACTAGGCCTAGGCCTTCGGTTTAATGAAGTTAACAATTTAACCTCTGGTCTATCCATACAAATCGTTAGCTCAAGAGCTATTGATTTAACTAGATGGTGACCTACGTCTCAAGTTATTAAAGGTAATGAGAAATTATCAAAATATTAAAGTATTAAAATAAAATGACTTAGATTAAAAATATTAAAATAAAATAAAATAATAATAATAATAATAATAATAATATAATAATAAAATAGTAATAACAATAATAATAAATATATATGGAATTAACAAATATATATATATATGTATATATATATTAATATATATATATATATATATATATTAGATTAATCTTTTATGAAGTCAAAGTAAAGTTCTAGTTCAGTGAGGAACGAGAAAAAAAAAAAAAAAAAAAAAAAAAAAAAAAAAAAAAAAACGGAAATATATATAATAATATAATATATATATATATATGTATATATATGTTGAAAGAGTTATATTCTCACTCAGTACTATATATTATATATATACATAAATATATATAATATATATATTATATATATATGTTGAAAGTGTTATATTCTCACTCAGTACTATATATAGCGGTGGCACTCGCAAAAGCTGGTAGACACGAGGTGACTCCCCAAGGGGGTTTGGCCAACCACACTCCGGCTTAGGATGTGATCAACGCTGAACTTGTCCCACACTCAGGTATCATCTGATGATGAGGTGTCCAACGCCCTCTTTAGGCCCGTAGGCAGTGTCAGGATTCTTGCAGCCTTAAGAGATATGCTTTGAGTTCCTTTTTGAATTCTACTTTGTATGAGATATCTCTTAGGTGCTCTGGCAGCTTATCCCATTGTGCTTGTGCTGCTCTGCTGTATTGACCCGTCGTTGAGTCGTTGTACATGTGTTTCTTTGATGACCGCCTAGTGTTGTAGTTATGAACAGCTGTGATTGGTCGGATATTGTTGTAGTGAAGGGGAAGGAAAGCCTTGAAGGCTGGGTAAATAAGGGAGTGTGCATCCATGCATACGCTGTACTTATACATGTTAAGTATGTTGAGTAAGTGTAGTTTGGCAAAAAGAGGCTTGGTAGGTGTTCTCCATGATTTGAGACATATCAGACGGACTATACGTTTTTGGATGATAATGAGTGGATGTATAATGGTGTTGTAGTCATCAGATCCCCATATAGAGATACCATACATAAGTAGGGGGTATACATGTGCATAGTAAAGTTGGAGGAGGATGTGAGTGGGAAGTAGGCTGTTCACATAACGAAACATTTGGACGAATGGTTGAAGGCGGAATATAATAGATTGTATATGTTCACGGAAGGACAGGTTGCTTTGGATGATTGTACCTAATACTTTTACCTTTCGTTCTTGTTGGAGCCTCTTGCCGTCGATAGTCAAGTCGAGCTGCACCTTCTGTTCGTGCTTGTGGAAGATAGTGTAGGTGGTTTTGGTGGGGTTGGGTACTAGGTTATGTCTGTAGAAATAGTTGACAAGGTAGAAAAACTACTACTACTACTACTACTACTACTACTACTACTTCTACTACTGCTCTACTACTACTACTACTAGTGACCTCTGGCCATCCATACAAATCGTTAGCTCAAGCTGTTCATTTAACTAGATGGTGACCCTAATCATAATTATTAAAAATAATAATTAGCATTAAAATTATAATAGTTACTACTACTGCTACTACTACTACTGCTACTACTACTACTACTACTACTACTACTACTACTACTACTACTACTACTACTTATACTACTACTACTCCTATTAATACTACTACTACTTCTACTACTTCGACTACTGCTCTAGTATGCTGCTACTACTACTACTACTACTACTACTACTACTACTACTACTACTACTACTACTACTACTACTACGACTACTGCTGCTGCTACTACTACTACTATTAGTAGCACTAGTACTAGTACTACTACTACTACTACTACTACTACTACTACTACTACTACTACTACTACTACTACTATTACTACTATTACTACTACTACCACCACTACCACTACTACCACTACTACCACTATTACTACACTACTACTACCTACTACTACTACTACTACTACTACTACTACTACTACTACTACTACTACTACTACTACTACTATTTACTACTATTACTACTAGTACTACTACTACTACTACTACAACTACTACTACTACCACTACTACTACTACTACTACTACTACTACCTTTAAGCAGTTAATGCTTTGCGGTTTATATAGAGGTTAGTGGAGTTCTTGGCGGTGAAGCCAAGTGTCCGTCCGGTCACAATATTAATGAAGAGACAAGTCTGAATACAGAGACAATCTTTAACCAGTCATGGCCCTTTGACGAAAGGAAGGGAAAGTGACACGTCACTATTTAAAACTGGAACTACACTAGGTGTTGGTTCAGACATTCCAAAAAATAAGATGAATTACTTAATAAAGATCATAGTATGGAAATATTGCTGTTGACATTCAAGACAACAAAAAAAATTGATTTTTCTGTTTTGGTTGGAATTTCAGTTTTGGTTGGAATTTTGATTTTGGGTGAAAATTTGAATTTTTCAAATTAACTGCTATATTCGTCCGCAAAATATCGTAAATTTTCGCGAAATGTTACCGTTAAATTTGAAAATTTGAATTTTTGTCACAAAAATGAAAAACTGTCACAAAAATGAAAATCTGACACAAAAATGAAAAACTAATTTTTGTTGTTGTCTTGAATGTCAACAGCAATACTAAAGTTCAGAACTGAAATTAAGTAATAGTGATAAAAAAGCAATTGATAGCATCCGTCTAACTTAAGATAAAATTATTATTACTACTACTTGACTAAAACTGAATTAATAATTCTATATATGAGATTAACTTTGTCGGTTACATTCAAAAGATATCATTTAATGCAAGCCGGGGTATTCATCCATCCAATTCCAAGCGCTCTGAAAATAACCTAATCTTCCTCGTCTGCAAAGAGAGGAA
>WBZZ01007026.1:297500-300000 GCA_019918135.1 Paulinella micropora | reverse complement strand
GAAGGCATCTCCCATGACATTATTTTTCATCTACCCCCCTTTGGAGAGTCATTACAAGAATTTGCTTAAAGGGAGACCTTATCTATCTATCTATCTATCTATCTATCTATCTATCTATCTATCTATCTATCTATCTATCTATCTATCTATCTATCTATTGTTCTTGCTGTTGCTCTTGTGGGCAACTTTATTCCTGGCATTTCTTCTTCTTCTTCTTCTTCTTCTTCTTCTTCTTCTTCTTCTTCTTCTTCTTCTTCTTCTTCTTCTTCTTCTTCTTCCTCTTCTTCTTCTTCTTCTTCTGCTGCTGCTGCTGCTGCTTCTCCTTCTCCCTCTCTTTCTCCCTCTCCTCCTCCTTCTCCTTTCCCCTCTCCTTCTCTCTCTTCTTCTCCTTCTCCTCCCCCTCTTTTTCCTCCCCCTCTTCTTCCCCCTCCTCCTCCTCCTCCTCCTCCTCCTTCTTCTTCTCCTTCTTCTTCTCCTTCTTCTTTTTCTTCTTCTTCTTCTTCTTCTTCTTCTTCTTCTTCTTCTTCTTCTTCTTCCTCTTCTTCTTCCTATTCTTAATGTTCTTCTTCTTCTTCTTCTTCTTCTTCTTCTTCTTCTTCTTCTTCTTCTTCTTCTTCTTCTTCTTCTTCTTCTTCTTCTTCTTCTTCTTCTTCTTCTTCTTCTTCTTCTTCTTCTTATTCTTCTTCTTCTTCTTCCTTCTTCTTCTTCTTCTTCCTTCTTCTTCTTCTTCTTCTTCTTCTTCTTCTTCTTCTTCTCCTCCTCCTCCTCCTCCTCCTCCTCCTCCTCCTCTTCCTCCTCCTCCTTCTTCTCCTTCTTCTCCTTCTTCTTCTTCTTCTTCTTCTTCTTCTTCTTCTTCTTCTTCTTCTTCTTCTTCTTCTTCACCTCCTCCTCCCCCTCCTCCTCCTCCTCCTCCCCCTCCTCCTCCTCCTTCTTCTTCGCCTATTCCTTCTTCTTCTCCTCCTCCTTCTCTTCCTCCTACCCATTCTCCTCCTGCCTATTCTTATTCTTATTCGTTTTCTGCTTATTCTTGTTCTCCTTCTTCTCCGAGTCTCCTCCTCCTCTTTCTTCTCTCTTTTATAATATTGCTAAGTATAGTCACTGCTATAAGAGTTACTACTGTAACATATATCCCATATGTGTTTCTTTATTTTTACTCTCTTTTCGATTTTTATTTTCTAAAATTTCTTTCTTTTCATTTTCCTTTCTTTATTTCTTTGCCCTTCCCTTTTTTTTTCATAGATTTCTGCTCTTTGTTTCTTATCGTTTTCAGTGTGCGTCTCCCATTTTTTCTCGCATTTTTTGCCATCTGATTTATCTTCTGCTGTTCTGAGAATTGTTTCTCTCTTTATTTACCAGTATTCACTGTTGTACCCTTACTAGCTCTTCTTTTCTTTCTCAGTCCCTCAACTTCCCTTTTTCTTTCTTCCACTTTGGATTTTCCTCTAATTTTTTTTCTTTTTTTTACACTTTATTTGTTTTCCATTGTTGTATCTGGGATCTTTGACTCCTACCACTTCCATTTTACCGGGGCTCTTCTGCTTCCCACTCAGAGTCAACGAGTGGCAAGTATTAATATTTTATCAAAACAGTGTCACGTTTGCGTCAAACGTGTTTGATGCAGAAGGATTAGTACCATAAGATTCGACATTAACATAACCTTAATTCAAGTAAATGATCAATAAATATTACTATCATTAATAATATTATATTGCTGTTGACATTCAAGACAACAAAAAAAATTGATTTTTCTGTTTTGGTTGGAATTTCAGTTTTGGTTGGAATTTTGATTTTGGGTGAAAATTTGAATTTTTCAAATTAACTGCTATATTCGTCCGCAAAATATCGTAAATTTTCGCGAAATGTTACCGTTAAATTTGAAAATTTGAATTTTTGTCACAAAAATGAAAAACTGTCACAAAAATGAAAATCTGACACAAAAATGAAAAACTAATTTTTGTTGTTGTCTTGAATGTCAACAGCAATACAACTCAAAATATACTGATCCCTTAATCAGCCCTGGGCTGCAGTCGAGACCGCACTGTCAGGACTTCATACTAATATCGAGAGAGATGGTCGGAGATGAAAGACAAAGCTTAACAGCCGCGGCACTGAGACAATTTCAACTTGTCACCTTATCATTAATTTAACACTATTACAATAATAGCCCCCCCCCCCAGGACCTGTCTGAACCAGCCCGGCTCTACCGGTAGTAGTAGTATTAATATTTATTGAATTTTATTTTGACTACTATTAAATTATTAATACCGTTGATATGCTGTCACGTGCTATCAGAAAGGGCGATGATTTAGTGCGATTCGTGCGGTACTGTTTTAATCGATGATGGTTTTTACGGTCGGCCAGGCACTTTTCCCACGTTCGCCTTATTACTTCACTTTTTTATCACCTTCAACAATAATTACTTGAATATTCACGTTAGTATGATCATTACTGGACACAGCTCGCACACGAGTGGGGGCGCCAGTTCTTTTCCGCTTAACGA
>WBZZ01007026.1:282500-285000 GCA_019918135.1 Paulinella micropora | reverse complement strand
TTTTCCAACGAAGACGAGTTCGAGGATGACAAGGACAAGGACCTGTTGAAAGGACACAGGATGCGACAAGTAAATAAGTGGCGGACGACCGACGGGCGACAAATTATTAAATATTGTTTAAGTTCCCAGGCCCGGTTTCCAATTGAAAACGATATTAATTTACTTTCCGGCACAAGAAAAAATAATAAAATGATATTTATTTATTGAAAATTACTTATATTATGAACAAACTAGACATAAAGTCATCAAAAATTTAATACAAAACTTAAAAATGAAAATGTTCTTCTCAGGCCGCCCCCTCACACCTAAGTCACACAAAAGACTGTTTCCAATTGGAAACGACATTAATAATCACCTGAAACAAACCCCCTTTTCTTTTTCCTCGGGTCTCCATGCTTAATGTGCCACGCATGACACCCGCGACCCTTAGTCCCACACAGCGGCATCTCGGGCCCGCAGGTCTCACAATAAAATGACGTGATGATCTTGGATGAACTTCCCTTAACAAACTTACATACCCTGCATCTGCGTCTTTTCGGCCTTGCGGTGGATTGATTCCACGACTCCCCTGCCTCCCTTTTGCGTCGAATTGCATCACTCATAGCCACCAGAGGGTACATAGCTAATTTCGTGTGAGGAAGGTTTGGTTCGGGACCTCGGAGGTTCTCGCTAGCCGGGCTAAGCATAGCCCAATCAATCTCAGAGGCTTTTTTGGCTGTTAAGAGCTCGTTTGCAACCAAATTTTTGAAAAAGCCTGGCCTGGTGGTTCCTTTCGAACGCAGATAAGTAGAGATGGTCGTGGTACTGAAGTGCATGTAATGAAGGTAAGCGTTGGTCATAACAAAGTCCATCAAAATCAAGAAATCGTTAACTTTCCAATCCCGCACAACGACATTCAAATTCATGTTTGCGTGCCCTTGACGAAGAGAGTTGAAGCGATCCACCGCATTGAAACATTCGTAGTACTTAGCAACCACGTCACACCGCGAAACAAACGCCGTACGCTTACTGAATCGTGCCTCTCGTGCTTTGCCCCCCAATGTAGTGCCGCAGGTGGCTATGATTTGCTGCATATTGTGGTCGTTCTGATTCACTGCCAACAAGCGAATACCATCTTTAGTGCACGTGGCTGACGCCAAATCGCCTTTGTTGTTCCCTCTGGCATGCCATAAAGTGAATTTGGGATAATTGCGGGTAGCCGTCTTTACCATTCCAATAAAATCTAGCCCATGCACCTTGACAACGACTGCTGTTCGTACACTAGCAAACCACGAGTCTCCTACAACAATGCGACCTGTACCATGCCACGGCTTGACTAGTCTCACTGTGGTTGCTGTTGTGACACCCCAATCATCTACCCCTGCCTTTGCACGATCTCGATCTTTTCCTTCTACACATTCCATAGCAATACAGATGCCTGTTTCAACGCAGCAGGTAGTATGGTACTCACGGCCCAAAGGAATGGGCTTGCGTGGGACGTACACCTGACCAGGCATTTCTTTGCCTGTCCACTTGCCCATCGACTCGTCGACAGTCAGGCAAGTGCCAGGCATGATGGCATCATTGAACTTCTTATTGCACTCTTCCATCAAAAAACGCACAGGCAGAAAGGGATCTTGTTCAGTGGCATCGGGTCCGAAACGCAAGCAGTGAAGGATAGCTTCGAATCGATTTTTTGACATGAATCTGCCGAAGTTGTCCCCAGGCAAACCGTCTGGCCCTACCTCACCCTCGTCCATCCAATGTCCCCTGCGCCTGCCCCTATCTGCAACTGAAATTTTGACAAGTAACCCCAGGAAAACAGCAAATTCCTCCTGTGTTATTGCTTTCTTCAACCAAGAGTCTTTCTGTTTAGCTATCTCCACGTTAGTAAATTCAATCAACCGACTGATAGCTTTTGGAGGCATGAAGTGCATGAAGTGTCTATGCAAGAAAAGAAAAGACAAGGAAAAAAACAAAGAAAAACATGACAAGAAGGTGCAAGTAAGTGCAGCAAGCAAAGGAAACATAGACAAGACAAGCACTCGAAATGAATGACTTTGGAACTGAAAATCTCTGAACACACAAAACTTTTTTCAAACCCAACAGCAACAAATGGTGCACACACATACATACTGTTCAGTGTTGACTGGAAATGAGTGAAAAATTGCAAACAGCAGAGAGATTGGGAGAAGTTACTGAAGAGGGGAAGCGTTTGCGGCGCCCTGTAGCCTGGTCTTGGGCTGGAAGATCGGTCTGTCTGCACTCCAATCAACAGTTTGTGGCTCCAACTTCCAATGAAAACCGTTCTTTACCAACTTGGTGTCCTCGTCATACACTTCGCTTTCCTCGCAGGGGCAAATATTGAACCCAGTATGCGTTTCCTCTTCTCCTACTTCGTCAGTGTCTGAGGCAGACAGATTGTGGTCTGGCTCAGCTTTTTCCTCCTCCTTCCCCTCCTCTTGGTTCTCCTCGACTGTCTCCTCGTCATCACTGACATCTATGAGGACCTCCTTCAAAC
>WBZZ01007026.1:235000-260000 GCA_019918135.1 Paulinella micropora | reverse complement strand
AAGTCAAACACGAGAAGTGCGGTAAGTGTAAATGCTGGAGACTGCCATTACAATTTTTAAACAATAAGGGGCGAAGGTTGAAAACTTGCAATGATTGTAGGATAAGGGGTGCAACGGAGAGAGCTAGGTATAAACACTATTGCCACTGCTGTGGTTCAGACTACTCACACGGACGTGATAGAGATAAATATTCTTGCAAGGAGTGCGGGGTATATGTCGAAAATACAAAACCAAAAGACATAAACACGATTGTAAGGACTGCGACGGAGTAAGACGAATTATAATAAAATAAGTCTTTCTAGGTGTCCTCTTTTTTTTTAGTAAGGTCCTTTTTTTTTCTATGAGAGGCTAATTTTTTTCTTAAAAAAGTCAAAAAAAAGTTCATTTTTTCCTCTAAAAAGTTTTAAAAAGTTCTTTTTTTTTTATTTTATCTTCGGGCCCATATTTATCAACTTTTAATAGGAGTACGAATTTCAATATAATCTCTCTTAATATTTATTTGGGGGGTTAGGTACTTGTTTCCATGGAGTAAGGATGAAGGACTATAAGTATCTGCTTTGCATAGGCTAGAGAGGTTATTTCAGGTAAATTAGGCTTATTAATGGTACTTAAAAAATGTCCTTGTTTTTTATTCAGGTCGGCCAGTCCCATAGGTGTAAAATAGTCTTAATGACTCTATCCAATAGGAGTAAGGAAAATTTTTAAGTTTTAGGGGACTTTTTTAAGGACGGGCTAGGACTGTTATTTCTCTATAATTCTTCTTCCTATTCTTCTTATCTTATTTATAATTTACTTAAAATCTCTCTTAGTATTAAAAGAAAGTAAAAGAATATAGAATATAAAGGAAATAGAGGGAAATACAGTCATGGCGGTGTCCTCTTTTTTTTGATAAAGGTCCTTGTTTTTTTGGTAAGGTCCTTTTTTTTTTTTTTCAACCATTCAAAGTCCTTATCCTTTGTTAATTCTTCGGTTAGTTGTGTGTGATCTTTCTTCAAATATATGTAAAACTGATCAATATTGGTACCGCAGGGGATTTGTTGTTTATATTGTTCTCTTCGTCGTAGGTTGATGTTTTTGATCAGAATGAATAGTATATCTAAGTTTTGTATGAATGTCATTATATCTTATGTATATTTATATTCCAAATATGGCTAAACCAATTGGATTTCTTTTATTATTGTGTAACATAGATAATCGTTTTATTTTATCCTTATTATTTTTCTATATTCTCCTTTTCGTTGCTTTATTCTATCTTTATTTTTTTCACGATATTCTCTCTCTTTCTGGTTTATTGTATCTTTGTTTTTTAAATAATATTCTTTCCCTTTTTGGTTTATTAATTCTTTATTTTCCTTCTTGTAATTATCATTATATTCTTTTTTAGTTCTACCTTCTATTCGTTTATTTGTACAATTTTCTGTAATCCTAATTATTTCGCCTTCTCGTTTATCTAGTTGCATCTTATTGTCACATGGATATTCTTCAATTAATTCAACATACACATCATCATATTGAAATATTTCAAAAGAAGAATTATGACCATATGTACCATTCATCCATCTTTTATAACTACTTTTGTGTTGGAATAATCGTTTGTATAATGGTTGAGTAGTTGAACCGATATAGACTTGATCAGTTTGATGTGACCTGAGGCTATATATTTTTCCTTGTTTATAGTCTGGCATTATCGCTTTTTATCTTCACATATATTTTATCATACCTTTAATACATAATCAAAAAATTAATGTTTTTTTTGTTTTTTTTTTCGTTTAAGCATGATAGACTTTGAGAAGAATTGAAACCTCAAAGTTCAAAGGACATTCAAGAACATCTCCATGAGCATTTCTAATGACGATGTCAATAGATCTTAACGACTTGGTGGTATTGAATGGGACATAATCAGCAACATCGTTTGACGATTCAAAATAGGCTTGTACCCCGTACGGCTTATCTAAATTACATTTACCAACGACAGAAAAGTTACCATTTGCTTCAACTAAACCAGATTGATTTAAAGCACGGCTATGGACATAAACGGCCGTTTCACCGATTAGATTGACTATAGACTGCATGGTGCTACTTGCCGCCGCCGAAATATCGGCAGTTAGTCCTATCTTATCTTTAATCGTGCTATTATCGTAATCAAAAGCATATGTATCACCAGTGAAAGCAAAATTCAATTTATTAACGGAGTTCAAAGTTATAACTACGGAGTTAGGGGTAATTGCTGAATTAATCGCAGTTTGAAGGGCGGTAATAAATGTATCAATGGTGTATTGATTTTCTGTTACGATTGCCGTTTTTGTAGCGGATCCCGTTGTTTTAATCAATGTGAGAGTGTTGGCATAACTCGGTATGTTTGGGAAAACATTTGGGATAGAGATACTCTTTACGACATAAGCACTGATTATATCAATATTACGACCAGTTGCTGGTAGATCAACGACGAAACGGCCATTGTGAGTAGAAGCGGATTTTGATTCTGTTTTATCACTTGAGGAGACACGAAGGAGGAAATTTTTGCGGGTTCGCTTTTCGTCTTCAAGATTGCTTATTGTAAATGACATTGCTATATTATAAAATAATATATATTAATTTTTAATTTTTTTTATTATTTTACGACACATCTGCTAGGATAAATAGAAGCAACTTTGACATATTTCAACCAAGCAGTGATGGCACGATCCGCATTATAATTGGCCGCATAACGAATAGTAACTTCCGCAGTTCGTGAGTTATTAACGGCAAGAGCAGATGCTCCAATATGAGGCGACTAATTGAGTGTCTGAATAATGGTAGCAAATCCTGTGTTGGATGTAAGTCCTGTTTTGCCTGTAAGAGCATAAAACCTACGAAAGTTTTCAAGAGAAACAGACGAAGACATGTAAGCATCACGAATGCCCATAGTCGCTTGAAGATTGTTAGCATACAACTCTGCACATCCTCGTTGAACGGCATCCAGAGTATCGGTGCTTCCTCCAAGTTCCATCTTCTGTTGTGGAGCATACCAATCACCAATACGGCACTGATACTGCTTATAAGGCATTTGAGCAGTTCCTAAGTTATCAATTTCAGCACTATCGGCGAGCACATTTTGAGTTACAACATACAAGCACTGAGCACGAGCAACGGCCTTATTTACTTGAAGATTAAAATCATCGGAGGTGCCTGGATTCGCCTTTTGGTTGTAATATGTTTCATAAGTGTATGGAAGCCCATCCTTGCTTCCCATCTGTTCAAGAATATTTCTCTGGACGGCGGGAGCAAGAGAGAATGTCTCCAACATAACAACTGGATTTGATACGGTGAAAGTGAGAGCAGCCGCGGTAAAATTTTCTGGAACCGCACCATCACTACTTCCAATAATGGTTAATGCTTCCTGTGGCGGAGCAAATGTCAAACGAAGTCTCATACCGCTAATCAAAGAGGGAGGAATAAGAGTTTCTTCATTAAACACTCCCGAAAAGTAATGAAGAGGAACACAAACTCTCAAATATTTGCCAGTAGCACATGCAGTAATGTCATTAAGTGTAAAATCTTGCACGGAATATGTGTCAGTTTTAACATCCTTACTAATTTCAACTGGTTCTCGTTGTCCTGCCATCTGTGCCTGCCTACGATAATCAAAAGGATAATGCCACGGGAGAATATTTCGCACCATCTTGTTCAAATCTTCAATTCGTTCAAGTTCGCTACCATCCTTACTTTCCAACAAAAATCTTTCAAAAATAGCAGTCGCGGGAGTGTTCTGAAAACCAATGGCACAATCGTTATGTGCTTTAGTATCGGCACCATCTGCTTTAATATCAAATATTAAATAACAATTCTTTCCATAAACAAAATCAGTGCTGGCCTGTAGTGTAAAAATCATTTCAGTCCCAGACGAACTAGTGTAAGTCTGCTGGTCGGCGAAGTTCTTCTTAAAGATACTTCCCTGTTCAGTGAGTGCTAGATTTGCTGGCAACTCATACCTGAGGTTGTTGAGGGTCATCAACTCCTCAGTATTTCTAGAATCCTTTCCTTCCATCTTTGTGTGTGCTTGTAGGATAGTGAAATTAGCAATGTTACTATACTAAAAAAATAATAATAGAAATTAAAAATAATTATTTATTCACCTGAAACGGATTGTTTAATAATATCAACTGAATTCTGTATATTGTCAAGTCTCGCATCTTGTGGTGAAGTCAATTGAAACTCTCTTGCTTCAGCATTCTGAACCGCTTTCTTTAAATAAGCCAAAATGCTAACAGCAGTGTCCAAATCAACAACATCAGCATTTTCTTTGTTATCAGAAATGTCTGTTAATGTGTTTTGAATAGTGCTCTTCTCATGTGAGACAAGATCGCCAAATTCTGTTAATGGTTGATTAACTAATGGGGCACCATGACTACTCCACAGTTCAAATTGATTCAATTGAAATCCATCACTCGCGGGTCGGTTTCCTTCGTTAAGTTTGTTAATAAAGTCGTTAGACAATCTATTGGAGGCATGTGTGTTTTTAATCATTATATAATTATAATAATTATTTTATCAATTACCATTAATTATTTTTTTCATAATTTGTAAATTTTTATGTGTAATTCTTTCCTCTTTCATTTTCTTTAAATCTGCTATGGCTTGATTTACATCAATGTCATTAGTTTCAGTAACTTTTTTAGTTGGTGGTGGAGTTTCCTTAGAAGCATCCTCTATTGCTTCTATCTTGCTTGCTGGTGTTGTAGTAGTTTGTTTTGGCACGAAAACAGGAGTTGGATTAACAGATTTTGGTAAAGATTGTTCAACCTTAGGTGCTGGAGACATTTCAATAGGTTTCGCATTTGATTCAGGAGATGAATTATTTGCTGATTCTATGTCTGGTGCTTTTCTTTTCAATGCTTCATCTGGCACTTGGTCTGGTTGCCCGCTGGCGATAGGTTGTTCATTTTTCTTACTTTCTTTGCTTACTTTTGGTTTTAATTGACACTTAATATTACCACTCTTAATGTCCGCTTCTATCTTCCTTAGTACTACTGCTAAGTATTCGGGCGATCCCTTACGAATTGTTACGAATTTCCCTTGTGCATTTTGTTTATGCCAAAGTGCGATCGCCTGATGATAGCAAGTTATGTATAATTTAGTTGATTCCGCCATGTCATATATTATAGCGGAAAAAAACATTTAATTTAATTTTACAAGTTCGTCATATCTCTATCCTTGTTAAGCCGTAATATAGTAGAGAAATTCTTTCTAAACTGGGTTGTTCTATCACTAGCAGTATTGTTAATTGCTAGAAACGAATAAGGCTCTGCTGTAGCATATTTAACCATATTGTAAAATTCTTTTTTAGTGAGAAAAGGACTTTCATATTCATCTGCTAGTCTGTCAAGTTCGCTTCTCCTTACTCCATTAAAAATAATCATCCAATACAATTGATTCTTATTCTTCGTGGAAGTTGTGTATAACTCTGAGTTGCTACCCACACTGACACTTTAGCATGTGTTGAAGCGAAAAACAACTCAGTAAGCACTTCTGATTTAAGAAAAGTTTTACTCTGTGCTATGTCATCTAATAACAATAATATTTTTGGTGCTTTCTTAAATCCTTTAGTTTTAATCAGTTCCTTTTGTTTAGTCAATATTTCTCTCATTAATTCAGGCTTATCCTCTTTGATTATGTCTTCTTTTTTTAACTTGAGAGTGTCTTCCAAAACAGGGCACGGACTTAAGCAAAAGACGACTATTCTATCATAAAATCCTTTCAACATGTTCTTTTTGGCGAGTAGATTACAAATCATAACTGATTTACCTCCACCAGTGCTTGCACATATAACCATAGTCCCCATTGCTGGTAATATTCCTTCCTTTTGAATAGGAAGCAATTCAACACCGTCTCTTTGTGTTTTAATTGGTTGTATTTCCAAGTCATTCTTAAATTTAGGCGGTTTTTTGCTATCTAACTCTGTTATTACTGGCCTGTCAATAGTAAAGTCCTCGTGTGCTTTTTCTATGTTGGTCTTCTCCAGATTCTGCTTCAAAAGTGTTTTTCGTGGCAACTTGTTAGCTATTAATCCTTTATGTATAGATCTAGGCATGTCTTACTATATTATGGGTTTTGAAAATAGTTTGGATTATATCTATAATTATCATATTCGGCACCAAAAGGTTGGGGTGGTGAAGCATAATTATAGAAATAAGGAGAGTAAGGACTACCAAAAGCATAATTACTTGGAGGATTGACAAGCGGTTTAAAGTCCTTCCTCTCTGGACGAGTTTGAACTTGTCGCGGAATTTCAGCAGGAAAGTTTCTAGTCAATTTTCCTTTCATTTTTGGAAACTCTCTTTTTTCACTCATTCTGGTCTGAATGACTGCTCTATTGTATTTATTCAACATAAAGTGACTATTTGTGTTGCTATAAAGTGTGTTGTCTAGTGATTCAAAATCATTCTTAGTAATACTATCTAGCATACGATCTCGTCTTTGTTCATTACCTTTAATGAGTGGGTTTGTCTGCGAAGTGCCGATACCTCCATTTTGGTCGCTTGGCATTAGAAAACGAATAAGTGCTAATAAGTCTTCTCTTTCATCAGCAGGAGGTTTCCCCATAATCTTATCAACCAATTTATCAATACTTCTCATACTATCAACCATGGCTTGATTTGGTGTTGTTGCTGGATCTGTATCTTCTTTTACATTATTCTGTGGTGGTTGAACGGGTTCCTCTACGAATGCTGGTGTTAGTTGAGGTTTTGGTGCTGGTGTTAATTGTGGTTGTGGTGCTGGTGTTAGTTGTGGCTCAGGCATTGGTTTTGGTTCAGGAGCAGGTGTTAGAGCTTTAGGTGTAGCCTTTTCAAATTCAGAATCCTTCACTTCTAAATCCTCCAATTGCTTCATTTGTTCTGGTGTCAATTTACCCCTCACTTCTTCATAAATTCTCTTATCTAATATATCATCTACCTCTGCTATATCTGACTTACTAGCCCCTTTGTTTAATGCTTGTCTTATGGCCTTTTCCCATCCACTAATAGGATTGTCATAATCTGACAATGTCAAAGATATTTTCTTTCCAGTTTTATTTTTTAGCAAATTAACGAAACCTTTCAAATGCTTCACTTGGGCAGTTTTATCTTGGAGTATATCCAAGTTATTACCAAGTCCGATTGAATCCATAGGTGCTACTACCATTTCTGTTTGATTTAGTGTGGGCTTAACCTCAACAATTATTTCCTTCTCTATATCTGCTGAAGTATTTTTTTTATTCATTGTATTTATTTTTTCTATAAAATTATTAATTGTAGTTTCATTTGCTGGTGCGATAAAAGAATAACCTTTTTTACCATCGGCTTTTTCTTGCGACTTTACCATTTGATTAAACGAATTTACCAATTTTTCATATTGTTTGCTAAATGTAGCAGGATCGGCTATTTTATTTACTTTAAATGTCGCATCCTTGTCAAAACCGCCCACATTATTCATGACACCAATCATAGAAGTTAATGTTTGATCTACATCGTATATAAAAGCATCGTATTTCGCATCTGGAGGTGTTAATTTAATAGTTTTCCAGAATTTCATAGCATCTAAGTATGACACTCCACTACGAGCCCGCCCCTGTGCTTGTAATGCCATTTTAGATACATCTGCTTTTGAAAGCATTGAATTGTAATTGTCAGAAATAGTTTTAGCAACTTCTTCCGTCGCCAATCCATTACTTGTTAAATACTCTGTTATATTAGTAATTCTTTCAAAGTATCGTTGGTCGGCGAAGTTTTGGACATTTTTATCACCAGTAGCATACAATAGATCATGTTCAAAAGCAATCAAATCAAGAGTGTCTGCTGGTAAAATATAAGGAAACTTACCACGAGTCCTATCTTCTAATTGGAGACGACTTTCTACTCGTGTAGCTGGGCCATTATAATTGCTTCCATCGGTATGAAATCGTTCTTCTTCCAATTTAATAACAGCATCTGGTTGAGCAGTCCATATGTTATATGTGTGCTTTAGAAATTCCCAAAAAGCAACCGCACTTGCAGTTTCAACACCTCTTTTAAATGTATTCCATGCGAACAATGTTGATGTTTGTGTACCTACTCTTCTTAACATATCCCAAAACACATAATCGCCAATTCTTTGTTGTCCCACCGCCATTAAACGAGGGTTAGGTGGAGGTAACTCTGGCGGTGCTTCGTTTCTTGCTAATGCTTCTAATGCCCTTCTGAAAGACTCCGCACCAGGTCTTCCCATCACCGCGACAGTCATAGCACGAATTTGAGGATGATTAGCAGTAATAGTTAATAAGCGATTCCATACCAATCTGCTCACACTATAACGGCCCATCCTTGTAGCGGTATCCAGTATTCTACTTAATCTAGGACTCATAATTATATCTTGAATACTTTTAATAATAGCATCTACAAGTCTTGCCGTATCTCTCTGATTTCCCGTTAATCTTGGCATAAGTGTTTTGTGTTCCTCCCCTATCTTTGCCTCAATCAAAGCATTCTCTGGGTTTTTCTGTTCATATTCTAATCTGTTTTGTTCGCATTCTTTTAAGTCCCGTGCCTGCCATTGTTTCTTTTCCCTCTTCGCTAACACTTTTATTTCATTTCTGCCTTTTTCCAATAAATGTGTTAGCCCCTTACGAGTAAGTTTAACAAGTGTTTTCTTTTCTTCTTCGGTATATCCCCAAAGGTTCGTTAATCGCTCTATATCTCTAGTCATTTGCTCAATATCTCTATTCATAAACTCAATATTCCACCTATCAATACCACTTGCTTCAATAGCAAGTCTATTTACTTGTTCTTCTATGGAAGCACTACCATATTTTGCTTCAAATTCTTCAATGTCCATTTCATCTCTGAGATGTTCCTTTAATTCATTCAAATTCATATTGTAGTATTTTTTTGATACTAAATTCTGATTCAATGCTTTAATCTTGTCCTTTAATTTTTCTATCGTTGGATTATCGTCTGCTTCTTCGTTTGTTAGAGCATCTAATATCCTATCTGCCCTCTTTAATTTATTGGCCTTTGCCGTAATAAATTCTTTGGACTGACCCTTATGTTCTCTTCTGGCTTGATTGTAATAATCAATCCATTTTTTTTTCTTGAAACGACATTTTTATATCTGCTATAATATAGGATGGAAAATAAAAAGGAAAAAAGCAAAGACGAGGAGCAACTGGAGTAGCTAGAACGGCTAGGGAAGGAAATTGACCAAATCCGCATCACTCAGAACTTAGTGAATAGAAACCCCAACATTTTCAGAAAACCTCAAAATATCCTTTACCGCTTACCTCTATCAGATAAGCAACGAGAAGCGATTTATAATAATATAATTAAAGAGGAAGGTAAAGCTGGTTAAATATATGTTATTGATATTGCTATTCGTGTGCTCTGTGTTAGGTCGGACTGCCTGCGACTTTTATATCCTAAATTGGGAATTCAGTAAGAAAAAAGAAAATTGTATTTATTGTATTCAATCGGGTCTGAATACTTCGTTTCCGTGTGTGTATATTAACAACGGAAATAATGATTGTCGTTCTATTTACGATAGTATTAAGTTATTTTGTAATAGCGACAATTCTTGGTATAAAGTATTATTAAACGAATGTAATGATATTTAATTCAACATTTTTGTTTTAATTTACCTTTTACTCCCCGAGCTTGGTGAAGGAAGGCAAATACCAATCAATAATGTTAAAATTCCGACATAGGTGTTAGCAACCTCGCACGGAATATTTTTTTCTGAAAGCCTCACGAATGTGATTATGGATATAATTATGGACATCTGAAATAAGTATTTAATAAGCCTGCTGTCGGTTGTTCTATTTTTTACACAACAACACGACCAGTTATCTTCCAATTCGTGCTCTACTTTTTTTTTTTCATTCTTCAACGAAATATCAATTACCCTATTTTTTAATTATGGTGTCATTTCGCCTTCTGACATATCTATTATTGGTGGTGTTATATGAAGTCTGGTTGTATTATTGGACATTTGAAGAAAAAACGACTGCTCGGATTAGTGATAATGTTGTTGTTGTTGTTGTTGTTGTTGTTGTTTTTGTGTGTTGTTGTTCAATTTAATAATAATAAATTTAAATAAACTGAATGATGCAAGATGGTGTGTGGCCACGCCCTTCACTCGCCACTTTCATCCCCAGCCGACGGGACGCCAGAGCCTGCTAAAACTATAGATCTCTAATGCTCGGATCATGAAACAAAAAATAAAGAAAGAAGGAATGAGCAGAAGAGTGTGCCCTATAGTCGAACAACAACAAGAGAGGGAGAAGAGGAAAGCTAGTGAGGGATGCAGACTAGAACCGTCAGAGCTAGCCTACTGAGATGTTGTTGTTGTTGTTGTTATTGTTGTTGTTGTTGTTGTTGCTGTTGTTGTTGTTTGTTTGGTCTTGTAGTATATTAAGCAAAATTTTATTTTCTTTTTCTAAATTAACTACTTTTTCTGACAATTCTTGAATGGCCTTAATTAATGGTGCTATAAACTCTGGATAAGCGATAGTATAACAATAATCGCCAGTATCAATCATTTTGACATCTTGTGGCTTGATGCATTCTCCTTTCATTTCACATTCTGCTCTTTGCTTCTCACAAGGAACCAAAACAGGATTTTTAGATAAACCCGCAAAGTCTGGCATATTCAATTCTTGTAGCAAGTCGTCTAATTCCTGTGCTATCATTCCCATTCTAAGTGGTGTAGTGTTTTCAATCATACGAAAGCTGACTGGATTTAACTTATTAATCAATTCTAAACCAGGACATTCTTTAATATCTGTTTTTAATCTTCTATTGGAAGAAACATAAACATTTAGCGGAACGACTAATTGTCCGTTGTCTCCTCTTAATGACATTACAAGCATTTGAAGCATTTTCCCATATGAAACCATTAGTAGAACTATTAGGCACTCTAAATCTAATAGCATGAGAAGAAAAATCGCCAGTTATTGAAGCAGGGCTACCCCTCCGTTTAGTGCTTTACCAGACCCAGAACTCGCCATATAGATTCCCCAGTTTGTATCGCCAGTGTCCCACATAAAAAGTCCATTATTGCTCCCCCCATCTACCGTATTTTGTATTGATAACCTACTTCCTCCATCTGATACTAGCATCGCACTAGCATAAAAATTACTATTAGCAACTAATGATCCACTCCCTTTCGCATAAAAATATAAATTTTGATTTCCATCGCTTCCAGCCGCATACATTGAATTATAACCAAAACCAACACCCTGTGTACCGTTGCTATGCCTGAATTCAACACCCCCAGAAGCCTGGCCGAGATCTGCCGTGACATATAATCCGACAGGAGAAGCATGAGACCCGCTTCTCGCTTCCCCTCTTATGTCTACCGTGCTATTTACAACTGATATTCCAGCATTGGCCGTAATCAATCCGCTGGTTGTTAATGTGGTTCCTGATACCCCAGCATTCGCCGTAATCAATCCGCTAGCCGTTAATGTAGTCCCTGTTAATCAAGCATTAGCCGTAATTAAACCACTAGCCGTTATGGTTCCAGTAGCAGTTATCGCTCCGCTCGTTGTTAATGAGTAGCCTGAAATATTTCTAACATTCGTTATAGCATAGTTAAATGTCTCATAATCAAAATACAAACTGGCTATTCGTGGTTGACTTCTAAATGAAGTTCCGCCACTACCTGTCTTATTCACGACGAAAATGATATATCTCACATTAACATTTGAAGCGGGTGTATATGTTTTCGTTGTTTGACTTGCCCAAGCCTGACCTGTCTGTGAATCCCATAATGTATATGTTATATTGTCTGTGCTCGATCCCACATACCAAATATTCGGGGTTGTTTCAATAAAGTTTGCTGACGAAGACCTCACATAATATGTTTTTATCTTGTATATCGCCCCTAAATCTATTTTTATGTATTCGCCTGTGTATCCAACACCTCCCCAAGTATTCGTAGTTGCTGGCACTCTGTTATATACTCCTGTCGTGTCGTTGTAATAAATAGCCGTCGTCCAGTAATCGTTCTGGTCGGCATTAAAAGCATAATATGCTGGATTGTATTCATTAGAAGCAGAAGCAACAACCCCCCCAGAATTGTTGGTTGTCATAGTCTGCGGGGCTGTGTATAGAGTAAAAGCAGAAGCCCCATATTTTACATCTCCTGTCATCGTCCCGCCTGACAAAGCAAGAAAGGCTAATGATCCTGTTGAATTTACCCAGTTCGTTCCATTGTATGATAGTAATTGACCGTTTGCGGGTGTTGTTATTATTACATCACTTAAAGCATCTATTGATTTAGTTCCTAGCAGTGTGTCAAAGTCTGTATTAGCCCTCGCGGTGGTGTAATATAGATTAGTTCCTTCTGATAAGTTGGTGGTGCTCTTGGTCGCTAATTGAGTGTCAAACCTCGCATTGGTGTAGTATAAGTTAGTGCCCTCTGCTAAGTTAGTAGTTGATTTAGTCGCCAGTCTCGTATCAAAATCTGTATTTGCTCTGGCTGTCGTATAGTAAAGGTTTGTTCCCTCTGCTAAGTTAGTAGTTGATTTAGTGGCGAGCCGTGTATCAAAATTTGAATTATCTCGTGCGGTGGTGTAATATAAATTAGTCCCCTCTGCTAAGTTAGTAGTTGATTTAGTAGCTGATTGAGTGTCAAATCTAGCATTGGTGTAATACAGGTTCGTCCCTTCAGCTAAGTTAGTAGTAGATTTAGTCGCTAGTCGTGTGTCAAAATCCGTATTTGCTCTGGCTGTCGTATAATATAAGTTTGTTCCTTCTGCTAAGTTAGTAGTTGACTTAGTTCCTAGCCGTGTGTCAAAGTCTGTATTTGCTCTTGCTGTTGTATAGTATAGATTAGTTCCTTCGGCTAGGTTAGTAGTTGATTTAGTCGCTAGCCTAGCATCAAAGTCCGTATTTGCTCTTGCTGTTGTATAGTATAGATTAGTTCCTTCGGCTAGGTTAGTAGTTGATTTAGTCGCTAGCCTAGCATCAAAGTCCGTATTTGCTCTTGCTGTTGTATAGTAATACTATAGATTAGTTCCTTCTTTTAAATCTGCGGTTGTTTTCAATAAAAGTCTAGCATCAAAGTCCGTATTAGCCCTTGCTGTTGTATAGTATAGATTAGTCCCCTCTGCTAAGTTGGTTGTACTCTTTGTTGCTAATTGAGTGTCAAATCTAGCATTGGTATAGTAAAGATTCGTCCCTTCGGCTAAGTTAGTTGTTGATTTAGTCGCTAGCCGTGTGTCAAAGTCCGTATTTGCTCTTGCTGTTGTATAGTATAGATTAGTTCCTTCGGCTAGGTTAGTAGTTGATTTAGTCGCTAGCCTAGCATCAAAATCTGTATTTGCTCTTGCTGTTGTATAGTATAGATTAGTTCCTTCTTTTAAATCTGCGGTTGGTTTCAATAAAAGTCTAGCATCAAACCTACCATCAGTATAATATAGATTAGTGCCCTCTTTTAAGTCAGAGGTTGATTTGTTAGACAATCTTGTATCAAATCGTCCATCAGTATAATAAAGATTAGTTCCTTCTTTTATGTCAGTTGTTGATTTAGTCGCTAGCCGTGTGTCAAAAGCATCATCAAATATATCGGTTGTTATGATTGAAGAAACCAATATCGTGTTTAGCAAATTTACTCCTGTTATATTCAAATACCCGCCCATATTAATGTTGCCGAATTCATCAACATTTATCGGAAAGGTTTTATTTACCCAGTTTATTGAATTATATGTTAGATAACTATTCATCGCTATTGGTGCCGTTATGACTACATCCGTTAATTTATCAAGTTCAAAGTCGCTTATATAACTTGAAGATAATGTAGCAAATGAAGTATTGCCCAACCCATCTGTTTTCAATACTTGATTTGCTTTACCGTCTGCTATTGGTAAATCGTATTCGTTATTAACTGACACATAACCGCTGTCAGATATCAACAAAGAGGAATTGTTATTTCGCGAGGATATTGTTATGTCGTCAGTCTTTGCTTGTATCGAATTTGCTTCAATATGATCGCCGTATAATACTCCATCAATTTCTAAATCCTCATCCACTATGACAGAGCCGTAAAAATGATATGTCCATGGATTGCCCAGATGGTTCATATTTTAATTGTATTATTTTATATTGTAGTATATATATTTAGTCTTAAAAAATGAATATATTTGGAAGATCACAGGAACAGCAGTCTATTGATACTAAAACTATCGCCGTTACTGCTACTCCTACATTAACAAGAAACATCCAACATGCTTATGTTGGTCTTGATCTTAGATCGTGGATGGAAAGTTCCACATTCACTACTCTTTGTACTGGCGGATATGGTAGCAAAACGATATCTAATTTAGGTTATGGTTACTTTATTAAAGTTGCTTTTCGTGGGTCTTTAAATTTACCCGCCCCGTCTGGAATTGGAACCTTTCAGTTCTGGTTTCATAAAACGGATGGAACCAATGTTGATGACTTTTACAGCGAAGTTCTAAATTATACGACTGCTATTGAGTATAAGTCTTTTGATTGTGTATGGCTAATTCAAAGATATGGAGTCCAAATGAAAATGATATGGTTAATGACTTGTCCGAACCCAGCGGATACTACCAATAATACAACAATACGAATTTCTGGAAATACGACTAATGAGGTTTTATTGACATATGCGACAGATGCTCCAATAACATTGGAAGTATATTACAAAACAGCATCAGCCGATTATGTATCCTTTAAACCATCATATTTTAATATTGATGTGATGAGAGATATAGCACTAACTGCCGCTTACACATGAAACCTGTCATACATATCCTTTAGTGTTGTTAGTTTCCCTTCGTGTTGAGATAAGACATCGCGGAAAAATGTTTTATAATCTAACTTACCATATTTAAGAATAGGTTGTTGGTCTGGTGGTATGTGAGCATATCTACTCTCGTGCCATTTCTTCATATCCTCCTGTAATATGGTGCGGTCTTCCACTTTCATATACAAGAAGTTAAACGGGTCTTTTGATACTTTCAAATGTGCCGTTATTATTTCATAGCAACTATACCCGCTCTCGGGCGGATTCCTCTTTGCTTTAATCGGTGTTTTCTTTTCCTTTGGCGGTGTTGGCTCCTCTTTTGCTTCTAAAACTATAAATTCTTTTTTCGCCAGCTCTTCTCCTACATTGGCCTTGATTTCTGTGATACCAGTTTCCTTCAAATCACTTTCTTTAAAGGGTGTAAATTCTTCCGTTGTTTCTGGTTCATTATCAAAGAATTCTTTCATCGTATCGGAAGAAGGTAATACAACTTCAACATTATCACTCTGTTGATTTTGTTCGGGTCGGTATTTTTCATAAAATGCGACGATATCAGGTTTAAGTGATTTGCTTGTTGGTAGTTTAATATCACTACTCAGATGAGTCCATTTTTCTATTTGGCTCAGATAATCTCCTTTGGTTGATGGCATGCTATATATAAGCATAACAAAAAAAAATCTGTTCTATATTATTTATTCACTGCCAATATTGAAACTCATCTTCACCTTCTTCATCTACCCCAGAGCCAAAATCAAAATCAAATGTGTTATCTTTTATGTAATCTCGTATATTATTTCTAATTGAATGTATATTGACAGAAAACCTATATTTTCTATTATTCTTACCTCCCGATTGTTTTGGCTTATCAATGCCCGCATGTTTAAGTTGTGTATAGAAAGCACCTTTATGAAAGGCGACACCACTTTCTGAGCACCAAGTTTTGTATTTATCACATAGATACTGTGAATCTATCTTGACTTCTTTGTTTTCAACTTCGTCAAACCGTGCCTGAATGAATTCAATTATGAATTTAACTCCCTTGGGCAGATTGTGCATCTTTTGTTCTGTCTTGTAGGTAGTCTTGTAAGCCGTCATAACATTAACTTCTTCATATTTCCTCGTCGCGAAGTATTCAAAGGCACACCTCACAAAATCATCATTGCTTATTTCGTCAAATATGGGCTTAAAATAATCCTTATCATCAGCATGTGCTCCACTTAATCTATGTAAAGAGTATCGCCGATCACACATTTCGTCGTATCGTTTCACATTTCGCTTGAATATCTGTTTATGTATGAAATCCCCTCCGCATTGAGTATATAACCATTGTTTCGCATTTGGTAAGTTTTTCGTTTCTTTAAAATCGCTGAGTTCTTTTACATATTCGGGGTTTGGCACATAACATTCATAATCTAATGAATGTTTCATAGAGCTTACATCTACCTGCACATAATACTCTGTCTTTTCTCCCGTTTCTTCATCAATATCAAGGTTTAAAGTCATCGCACATTGCCCACCACCTCTAGAAACTATGTTTATACATTTTAACCATTCTGTCAATCTTTCTATGCTTGCTACATTATCGCCACTATCTCTAAGATATACATTGTCAAGGTCGCCAAAGTATTTAAGCCTCGGTGTATGATATGTTGCTATGTTTGTAGGGATAATTAAGCCTTCGTTCATATCTTTTATTTTGAGTGTCATATCAATGCCTAATGCTTCTTTGATCGCCGCCGAACATCCTACCAAATCATAATCTTTTTTTCTCCAACATCAGTCCATCAAAACACAGGACACAGGTTTTTGGATTTCCAAAATATGAGAGCATCACTTGTAAGATACTATTTTCCATGTCGCATAGAAGTGTATTCATGAAACTGGCTTGATGGTTGAAATTGTCACCCCTGGCTATTCTCTTTTGTTTAATTCGTTCAAAGTCTTCCAAATAAGTGTTCGCGAATTGAGTGTGTAAAGTTACCATTTCTTGTTTGAAATTTGTCAAAAACTTTATCTTTTTCGTCAAAGAGTTATAATCTTTATTTCCACCATTGATAAGCGACAAATATATCTGTTTAGCTTTGTCTCTATCTACGGCCACTTCCTTATCACCTTCTCTTATCTTGAGTTTCATCAACATGTCTATGGCATTATCTCTATTTTTCACATATAATTTCAAATATTTACATTCAAAATTAAGCTTTTGACATAAGTATAGTAGAATAACTGGGTGGGCATTTACCATGTCAATATCAACATAGTAATCGCGGGCAATAGTGTGGCGTATCTCTCGCGGGATGTTTTGTAAAGATAATGAACCAACCGCACAAAACCTTCCTTTTCCTTCATTTTGTCTATAATTGACAACTATCTTATCGTTGAAAGAGTTTTGCAGATACTTTTTAATCAATGTAAATGGATCAATTTCATCGTATCGTTGTCTCCATCTTAATTGTTTTTTGTAATCTTCAAAATTATCAATAATATAGGCTAATTTAGTGGAGTTAAATACTTCATCTTTCGTCAAAAACTTAATATTTAGTGCCGCAGCAATGTCCATATTTTTTTGCATTTATTTTTTTTGTCTTTGGTAATTATGTCTTGGTGTTTCCTTATGTATAATATATATAAGGATAATCTTTAACATGAATTAAATCATTAAGAACACTCAACAGAACGAAAAAAAAATGTAATTTACTAGCTTCCTCCGTGTCGCACATTTACATAACGACTAACTCGGGTGTTTTGACTTTCTTGATGAATGTATAAGGGTTTCCCGTCGTTTTACATTTATTTGTAATAGGTTGTATCGTCAATATGTAAGTGCTATATTTTATAACCTGGCTTGTAAAGTTATCTTTTATCAAGGTTAGTTTATATCGGTTATTCTTATCATCCCGCCACATGGGGTTATATGTGCCTTTTATATTCTTATTTATCTCTCTTGCTACCTCACTACTTTGTATGTGCATTCTATCCGAAATGTAAAACACATAATGGCCTCTGTCATTTAACCCTACAAACTGTGCGATAACTACTTTAAGCTCCTTATTCCATCGGGCCGCGAAGTGCCTCTTATACTTTTCTTCAATAAAGCATTTTCTTATGATGTTAGAAATAGTCTTTGCTCCCTGTTTCTTGAATTGTTCTTCTTCGGCCTTAGCCCTGGCCTTAGCAACTTGCTCAATCATCCGTTCACCTTCCATATACTTATCTACTTTTAACAACTTCTCCCATTCATCCATTAGTTCATACATCTTGTCAGCAGTCGTTTCTTCAAATTTTTGTTTAATAGTATCAATAAGTGCCGATATTTCGCCCATCTCACGAACTTTCCTGCCATTGGACTTTATAGGTAACTTACCTTCATCTTCAACTATCTGTGACATATTCAAGGCCGCTCCTTTATCCTCTCTATTAATCTTTCTGTGTAATATTTTTTCAATTTCTCTCAATGTATATTCAGCCTTATCTATCGCCCGTGCATAATCTTCATCAAATTCAATGTTGTATTTTGCTTTGAAACTGTTATATTCTTGTTTTAACTGCTTAATCGCGGATAGAAGCGGGGGTATCTCCCGTTTGTAATAACACATATAATGTGCCGATTGTAAAGTATGAACACCTCCTCTTATCATATTGTTACATATCACACAAGGCAGTGGTTCCATGTATTCTAATCCATCGTCATTTTGGCCGTTCCTAACTTTATAAAAATGATTGTATGAACATGCCTCACCCACATATACTACATATTCTCCCCAGTAGTATGGATAAGCCCGTGTGATTGGCTTACTACATAAGCATCTGTCTATGTTGTTTATGTTGTTTAATTTGCCACACATTTCAATGTCGGCTGGTTTCCACAGTCCTTTGTCTGGTTGGATTTCAGATAATATTTGTATTATCCGTGCTTCTGCTATTGTCTTCGCCATTTGTTTCTGTCTTATGTATTGTATATATAAGACTATTATTATCTTTAACATATTTTCTTTTTGATTTTTTCTTTTGTAATATCAATGCCCTGTTTTCTTCATAGTATCGTTTACTCGCATCACGATATATCTGTGGTTTATTCTTCGCATATTTCCTCGCAGATACTCTATGTGCTGCCTTTCTCTCCTCCTCTGTAAAATACTTTTTTGGTGGTGCCATGGTCGTGGTCTTATATATTATATCACTTAACTTTAAACTTTAACTTAAATTACCCCGCACGGTTGATATACAGGCCTCATATGGCCTCACAGGCCTTTTCCTTAGTCGTGGTAGTTATCTGCCGCACAAATGTACTCGTGCCGTTATTTCAATCAAATGGCAGTCTTTACCCCCGTCCTTATCCCGTCGTAAAAAAAAAAGGACCTTACCAAAAAAACAAGGACCTTTATCAAAAAAAAGAGGACACCGCCATGACTGTATTTCCCTCTATTTCCTTTATATTCTATATTCTTTTACTTTCTTTTAATACTAAGAGAGATTTTAAGTAAATTATAAATAAGATAAGAAGAATAGGAAGAAGAATTATAGAGAAATAACAGTCCTAGCCAGTCCTTAAAAAAGTCCCCTAAAACTTAAAAATTTTCCTTACTCCTATTGGATAGAGTCATTAAGACTATTTTACACCTATGGGACTGGCCGACCTGAATAAAAAACAAGGACATTTTTTAAGTACCATTAATAAGCCTAATTTACCTGAAATAACCTCTCTAGCCTATGCAAAGCAGATACTTATAGTCCTTCATCCTTACTCCATGGAAACAAGTAACTAACCCCCCAAATAAATATTAAGAGAGATTATATTGAAATTCATACTCCTATTAAAAGTTGATAAATATTGCTGTTGACATTCAAGACAACAACAAAAATTAGTTTTTCATTTTTGTGTCAGATTTTCATTTTTGTGACAGTTTTTCATTTTTGTGACAAAAATTCAAATTTTCAAATTTAACGGTAACATTTCGCGAAAATTTACGATATTTTGCGGACGAATATAGCAGTTAATTTGAAAAATTCAAATTTTCACCCAAAATCAAAATTCCAACCAAAACTGAAATTCCAACCAAAACAGAAAAATCAATTTTTTTTGTTGTCTTGAATGTCAACAGCAATATGGGCCCGAAGATAAAAAAAAGAACTTTTTAAAACTTTTTAGAGGAAAAAATGAACTTTTTTTTTTTTTTTTTTTTTTTTTTTTTTTTGACTTTTTTAAGAAAAAAATTGGCCTCTCATAGAAAAAAAAGGACCTTACTCAAAAAAAAGAGGACACCTAGAAAGACTTATTTTATTATAATTCGTCTTACTCCGTCGCAGTCCTTACAATCGTGTTTATGTCTTTTGGTTTTGTATTTTCGACATATACCCCGCACTCCTTGCAAGAATATTTATCTCTATCACGTCCGTGTGAGTAGTCTGAACCACAGCAGTGGCAATAGTGTTTATACCTAGCTCTCTCCGTTGCACCCCTTATCCTACAATCATTGCAAGTTTTCAACCTTCGCCCCTTATTGTTCAAAAATTGTAATGGCAGTCTCCAGCATTTACACTTACCGCACTTCTCGTGTTTGACTTCCTCAGTGATCATCCCTTTTATATATTGTTTATATATCCTTAAGATAGATAAACCCCCAACCTCCCCGCCCCATACTCTGAAGCAAGATAATAGCCGTTATGGCTGAGCCAGTGCCACTAATTTTGGAAAAAAAAAAGGAAATTCTAGAAATTCTATTTCCGTGAATATGTCTGTACAACACCCCAACACGGCGGTGTTGGTGTGCTTTTAGGCTAAAAACAGAAAATCAGAATTCTGTCTGGACAGGTTTTTTCATTTAGCTTTCTTGGTTATCTCCCCCAACCCCCCCTTTCCCCGCGGAGAGTTGATGATCATTTATCTATAAAAAATCGGTCTATTCAACATTAAATACAAGCACAGAAAAAACAGAAAAACACACACAGGAGGACATAAAACATGCCTATGTTTTACAAAAACATACCCTTGTTTTAAAAAAATAAGATAGACTAAGCACACTAAGAGTTATTTATACAAAACAACTACAAAAACCACATTTTATTTCATAAAATGTGTATAAACTTCGTGTATATAGTTTTTGTAGTTGTTTTGTATAAATAACTCTTAGTGTGGTTAGTCTATCTTATTTTTTTAAAACAAGGGTATGTTTTTGTAAAACATAGGTATGTTTTATGTCCTCCTGTGTGTGTTTTTCTGTTTTTTTCTGTGCTTGTATTTAATGTTGAATAGACAGATTTTTTATAGATAAATGATATATATATATATATATATATAGAGAGAGAGAGAGAGAGAGAGAGAGAGAGAGTTGCGTCTACTGAGTAGTATTTGCTGTCGCCTCGACCGTCTTGTCGGCCGGGCAACAGGCAGAAACATAATCATTAGTACTTTAGACCCATGCAAAGAGGGAAAGTCTCGCAAGTTTGATCCCATCTTTTTCCCTTCCAGTGTAGTGCTGTGAAAATCCTGGAACCATCGTTAGAATGGTCATGGCAAAGGGCGTTGAAAATTGAGCTGCTCAGCATTTCTCGTAATCTCAAAACATTGCTCGAGACAAACCCAGTTCAAACTCAGACGACTCGCCACTTACATGTCTTGCGTGATAGCTTCTTTCGCCTCGACCGCCTTGTCGGCCGGACTAAACAGCCAAGAGTAGATACCGTGAACGCTGCCTCCGCGGAAGCTCTAAAGCTGGAGTGGAACAGAGTCTATCTGGTCACCTGCATACAGATCGTGCGCGGCAGTCCAGTAACCTACCTCTTGCGAATGTTCTTGCTTTCTGTGGGGGGCTTTTTCGGCCCCGGTCTGCTGCTGAGCGACCACATCATTACTGACTAGAGTTGGCTAGTCATGTTGTTTGCGACAGTAAGAAAGGTAGAGAAAATAGGCGAAAGGGGCCGAATTATGTTACATGAGGTCCCGAAACTGTAACTGCGACGGCTTCGATACAAGCTAAAATATTTCGGGGGAGGGAGGCGAACATGCGGTAGAGATTCCGGGGAAGTTATCGGAAATCCAGCGAAAAGAAATGCGAGGCTTTCGCCTGGACCGTCTTGTCGGCCGGGCAACAATTGACAATAGCCAGAAAAATACCATGAGCGGTGCCACTGCACGGTGCAGTTGGCACGAGTCGGGGAGTGTGCAATAGCTCGTTGGAAGCTCTCCTGAAGAGCTTTACAAGACAATACAGGCTTGAAAGACACCAGGGTCAGCTGAGACCACGAACACGCTCCTAGTGCTAGCTGAGGGCGTTCTTAATAAAAATCACTAGGAAACTGCTCACGCGGTGAGGCGGCAGCGTGGGGCTGGTGGTTCCCCTGATTATTGTTCCGGGATGTGCTCTAGCTCAAACTTGAGCTTCTTCTGCGCGTCAGCCACGCAAGTGTCGTCGGTGAGTTGGCCTGTAAGTAGGTAAGTAGGTAAGTAAGTAAGCAACCCAAGCCAAGCCAAGCCAAACCAAACCAAGTAAAGTAAAGTAAAGTAAAGTCGATCTTGAGCTTCTTCTGCGCGTCCGCCACGCAAGTGTCGTCGGTGAGTTGGCCTGTAACTAGGTAAGTAAGCAAGCCAAGCCAAGCCAAGCCAAGTAAAGAGAAGTAAAGAGAAGTAAAGAGAAGTAAAGAGAAGTAAAGGAAAGTAAAGTAAAGTCGAGCTTGAGCTTCTTCTGCGCGTCCGCCACGCAAGTGTCGTCGGTGAGTTGGCCTGTAAGTAGGTAAACAAGTGAGGTAAGTGAAGTAGGTAAGTAAGTAAAGTAAGTGAAGCAAGTGAAGTGAGTAAGTAAGTAAGTAAGTAAGTAAGTAAAGTAAGTAAAGTAAGTAAAGTAAGTAAGTAAGTAAGTAAGTAAGTAAGTAAGTAAGTAAGTGTAGTAAGTGTAGTAAGTGAAGTAAGCGAAGTAAGTAAGTCAAGTAAGTCAGTAAGTCAGTAAGTAAGTAAATTAAGTAAGTAAGTTAAACAAGTAAGCAAGCAAGCCAAGCCAAGCCAAGCCAAGCAAAGCAAAGCAAAGTAAAGTAAAGTAAAGTAAAGTAAAGCAAGTAAGTAAGTAGTAAGTAAATAAAATAAGTAAGATGAGTAACCGGGTCTGGGCGCTTTAGTCAGGGGAAGTAAGTGAAGTAGTGAAGTAAGTAAGTAAGTAAGCAAGTAAGTAAAGTAAGTAAGGTGAGTAACAGGGTCTGGGCGCTTTCGTCAGGGGAAGTAAGTGAAGTCGTGAAGTAAGTAAGTAAGTAAAGTAAGTAAGGTGAGTAAGCGGGTCTGGGCGGTTTGGTCAGGGAAAGTAATTGAAGTAAGTGAAGTAAGTAAAGTAAGTAAAGTAAGTAAGGTGAGTAACCGGGTCTGGGCGCTTTGGTAAGAAAAAATAAGTGAAGTAGTGAAGTAAGTAAGTAAAGTAAGTAAAGTAAGGTGAGTAACCGGGTCTGGGCGCTTTGACCAGGGGAAGTAAGTGAAGTAAGGAAGTAAGTAAGCAAGTAAAGTAAAGTAAGTAAAGTAAGTCAGGTGAGTAACCGGGTATGGGCGCTTTGATCAGGGGAAGTAAGTGAAGTAAGGAAGTAAGTAAGCAAGTAAAGTAAAGTAAGTAAAGTAAGTCAGGTGAGTAACCGGGTCTGGGTGCTTTGGTCAGGGGAAGTAAGTGAAGTAGTGAAGTAAGTAAGTAAGTAAGTAAAGTAAGTAAAGTAAGTAAGGGAAGTAACCGGGTCTGGGCGCTTTGGTCAGGGGAAGTAAGTGAAGTAGTGAAGTAAGTAAGCAAGTAAAGTGAAGTAAGTAAAGTAAGTCAGGTGAGTAAGCGGGTCTGGGCGCTTTGGTCAGGGAAAGTAAATGAAGTAGTGAAGTAAGTAAGCAAGTAAAGTAAAGTAAGTAAAGTAAGTAAGGTGAGTAACCAGATCTGGGAGCTTTGGTCAAGGACGCCACTGCATTCTGCCTGGCAGCCACTGTCTCCTTCATTCATACACACATACGTACATACATACATTACATGCATACATACATATGTACATATATATATACATATATATATATATACATGCATACACATACATACATACATACATATATACATACATATATACATACATACGTACATACATACATACATACGTACGTACATACATACATACATACGTACGTACATACATACATACATGCATACATACATACATGCATACACACATGCATACACACATACATGCATACATACATACATACATACATACATACATACATACATACATAGATACATGCATACACACATACATACATACATAGATACATGCATACATACATACCTTCATCTTGGAGGCGGTCTGAGTTAGCTCCTGAAGACATACATACATACATACATACGTTAGCTCCTGGAAACAAACATACATACATACATAGATGCATACATACATACATAGCTCCTGGAAACAAACATACATAAATACATACATACATACATACATGAGTTAGCTCCTGAAGACAAACGTACATACATACATACATACGTTAGCTCCTGGAAACAACACATAAATGTACACACACTCAAAACGCATTTACATACACACTTACATTACATTGTTTGTTTCGCACTTTGTTTGATGACTGCAACAGCATTACATAAATTACGTACCCCCCCCCCCCCCCCCACACACACACACACAGACACACTTTTTTTCGCTTCCCCTCAAATTTTTTTGTCTGACTGCAATAATCTGTTCTCGCATTCAAAAGTGCCTGAAGGAGATTTTGTTCATATAAATAAACCTTCAATCACCCTCAAAAACCTGTATGTGTATGTATGTATGTATGTATGTACTCATTCCAACTCTTCTCGCCCAACTTGCATACACACAAACACACACATACATACATACATACATACATTACTGCGTACATTCAAGTAACAAACTATCCCATCGTAGATAGATAGATAGCCAGATAGACAGATAGAAAGGTAGTTAGATAAATAGATAGATGCAAGTGATACGATAGTGCTGAAGCCGTCTCTCCCCCCCCCCCCCCCCCCCCCCCCCCCCCCCCCCCCCCCCCCCCCCCTCTCTCTCTATATATATATATATAGAAGGGAGATTTTCGGTACCCCGAACATCCGTCACGTTCCAACTGCCTTTTTTTCCCCACCGCAAATAACGCTACAAATTCCTTAAAAAAACCGGAAGTTGCGTGTCTTAACCCGTGCGGGGACAGAAAGCCCTCCTTCTACCACAAATGCCAGGCTGCGGTGCCCCCTAC
>WBZZ01007026.1:227500-230000 GCA_019918135.1 Paulinella micropora | reverse complement strand
ATGTTGGAAGGCACACTACAGTAGATGAGGACATACATACATACATACACATACATACATACATACGCACATACATACATGCTTACATACATACATGCTTACATACATACATACATACATACATACATACACACATACATAGAAACATGCTTACATACATGCTTGCTTACATACATACATACATACATACATACATGCTTACATACATACATTCATACACATACATACATACATACATACCATACATACATACTTTTTCCATATTGGAAGGCACACTACAGTAGATGAGGACATACATGCTTACATACATACATACATACATACATACATACATACATACCATACATACAGACCTTTTTCCATGTTGGAAGGCACACTACAGTAGATGAGGATATCGTTGAAGACCACGAAATAGCGTCGAGAGTAAGAATTAGATCGTCCTGAAATAGATAGATAGATAGATAGATAGATAGTAAAGAAAGAAATAGCGGCAGGAGTAAGAATTAGATCGCCGTGAAGCAGGGTAAATAGATAGATAGATAGAAGATAGATAGATAGATAGATGAGATGTCGCAAAGGAATGTAGTCCTTGCAAAGGAACGCAGTTTCACATCAAACAGTAATTTGTGTACTGTGCATCTGTCCGGGATGGAAATCACGGGTAGACTGTGTTCTGGAAAAAAGAAGAGGAGGACGTTGAAGAAAAAGGCAATCTAGGAATGGAGAGTGGGGAGGATAAGGAAGAAGGGAAAGAAAAGGAAGCCGTTAGTCCAAGTGTTTTGAGCACCGTAAGCTTGCGCACGCTACAATGATGACATTGTATAAGGCCTAAATCCGAAGGGACCTAGCCCGGGCTCTGCAACACTGGACGGCTATGACGGAATGCAGTCACCGATACGGACTAGAGGAAGATTAGTCCAATTTTTGACTGCACAGGAGCGATAAATCGCAAAAGAGCAACGAGCTACGCAGGACGATAGCTTGAAGGAAAGGGATTTGGATTGGGGATGGGAAAAACCCAAGGCGCGGAAACATCGATGAACAGAGAACGATACCATGCCGCGAGCCCCGCATTCGATTGGTCGAAGGTGGCAGGTCCATCCGTTGTCCTCGATTTGAGATTTGAGGCCATTGTATCGGCTGGTCTTGTAGGCTCGTGCGTCAAGGGTGTTTTCCTCGACCGGGCACGTGAGTTCGATCAGTATACACTTCTTGGTAGACAATGACCAGACAACAATATCGGGGCGGAGGTCAGTGACACAGATGTGGACAGGAAAGGCCTGCTCAGAACCGGTGTATTGGGTTTGGAGCTGCCAATCGTTTGCGGTGTCGAGCAGAGATGGACGATGAAATGACTGCCCCTGAGGCTTCTGCTCGCCCTCTTTCACAAACATAGACTTTGATTCATTTTGGTCTATAGGGGAGCGTTTGTTATGGCTCTCGATGTGTTTTTGAAGGGGAGCTTCAATAGTGCAGAGCACAGAGTCGTGACGCCAGGTATAACGGCCTTGTTTGAGGGCAACATGGCAACCGGAGAGGATGTGACATAAATGTGCTTGACCAGAACAGAGAGCACACTTGTTGTTGGGAATGATTCCCCCACAGACGTCTAAGGTCGGGGGTAATAACCGAGTTTGTGCTTGCGATGATGACCCAAGAGATTAAACGGGGATTACGGGTTCCGATGAGGCGAGTCCAGGAGAGGTCAAAGGGGCATGCGTCTTCAAAACGAAGAAAGCACCCTTGCATGGCTTTGTCCATATCATGCAATGTGGTTGTCTCAAGTATTGTCTCAGCAGCTAATTCTAAAATCCTGTCTTTGCGGTCTGTGATAGAATGTTCTTTTGGGTAGCGACCATGGCCAAAAGATAGATAGGTAGATAGATAGATAGTAAAGAAAGAAATAGAGGCGGGAGTAAGAATTAGATCGCCGTGAAGCAGGGGTAAATAGATAGATAGATAGGTGGACGGATGGATAGATAGATAGATAGATAGATAGATAGATGGATGGATGGATAGATAGATAGCTAGATAGATAGATAGTAAAGAAAGAAATAGCGGCGGGAGTAAGAATTAGATCGCCGTGAAGCAGGGGTTATCGATAGATAGATAGATAGATAGATAGATAGATAGATAGATGGATGGATGGATGGATGGATAGATATATAGATAGATAGATAGTAAAGAAAGTGGCAAGCGATGGGGACATCAAAGAAGTGATTGGAAGGTTATTGTCATGCATAGGAACATTTACCGGTCACCTCCACAAAATGTGGTCAGGTTACCGATAGAACTACATATGCGGCGCGCCAAATTTGACGTGTTTTGCGGGCTTGCCGGCCCGGATCGCCCGCACCCCGCAAAACACGTCAAATTTGTGGCTAGCCGCATAGTATACTATTCGGCAGTGGATAGGGATGACGTTGAACACACAACGAAATAGCGGTGTGAGTGAGAGAAAGAGAGAGAAAGTGGGGCCATTATGGCAAGCGATAGGAGA
>WBZZ01007026.1:215000-217500 GCA_019918135.1 Paulinella micropora | reverse complement strand
AATTTGATAAAGAAGTCGAAGTCCGCATTTTTCTCCCGTGCCTCCCACAAGAACTTCTGTGCCTACGTATATGTATGCATGTTTGCATGTAGGTAGGTAGGTAGGTAGGTAGGTAGGGAGGGAGGTAGGTAGGTAGGTAGGTAGGTAGGTAAGTAGGTAGGTAGGTAGGTAGGTAGGCAGGTCGTGAGTTATGCATGTACGTACGCTTTTCTTATCGTTGACGTAGATGATATAAAGTTGGACGATGTTTGTACTTATGCATGTATGTACGTACGTACGTATGTATGTATGTATGTATGTAGGTTAGGTAGGTAGGTAGGTAGTTAGTTATGTATGGACTACATTGTCGTTAGTTATGTATGTATGTAGGTGGGTAGGTAGGTAGTCGTTGACGTAGGCGGTGTCCGAAGATATATGTATTTATGAATTTATGTATGTATGTAGGTAGGTGGGTAGGTAGGTAGTTAATTATGTATGGACTACAGAGTCATGGTCGTTGACGTAGGCGGTGTCAAATCGGAAGATGTATGTATTTATGTATGCATGCATGCATGTATGTATGTATGTATGTATGTATGTATGTATGTGTGTGTGTAAATGTATTTATGTATATATGTATGTATGTAGGTGGGTAGGTAGCTATGTATGAATGTACTTGGTCGTAGTCGTTGACGTAGTTTGTAATTATACGTGTATGTATGTATATATGTATCTATGTATGTAGGTGGGTAGGTAGGTAGGTAGGTAGGTCGTTAGTGATGTATGTGTGTACTTGTAGTCGTTGATGTGATGTTGATGTAAAATGCAAAGATGTATGTATATATGTATGTAGGTAGGTAGTTCGTTAGTTATGTATGTGTGTACTTGTAGTCGTTGACGCAATGTTGATGTAAAATGGAAAGATATATGTATGTATATATGTATATGTATTTAGGTAGGTAGGTCGTTAGTTATGTATGTGTACCTGTAGTCGTTGTCGTAATGTTGATGTAAAATGGAAAGATATATGTATATATGTATGTATGTAGGTATGTAGGTCGTTAGTTATGTATGTATGTACTTGGTCGTAGTCGTTGACGTAGTTTGATGTAAAAGGAAAGATGTATGTATTTATACATGTATGTATGTATATATGTATGTATGTAGGTAGGTAGGTAGGTAGGTAACTAGGTAGTTAGTCATGTATGTGTGTACTTGTAGTCGTTGATGTAAAGTTGATGTAAAATGGAAAGATATATGTATATATGTATGTATGTAGGTAGGTAGGTGGTTAGTCATGTATGTGTGTACTTGTAGTCGTTGAAGTAATGTTAATGTAAAATGGAAAGATATATGTATATATGTATGTATGTATGTAGGTAGGTAGTTAGTCATGTATGTGTGTACATGTAGTCGTTGACGTAATGTTAATGTAAAATGGAAGATATATGTATATATGTATGTATGTAGGTAGGTAGGTCGTTAGTTATGTACGTGCGTACTTGTAGTCGTTAGCGTAATGTTAATGTAAAATGGAAAGATGTATGTATTTATGCATGTATGCATGCGCTAGGTAGGTCGTTAGTTATGTATTTGTTGGGTAGAGATAGGTAGAGGTAGGTAGGTAGGTAGATAGATAGATAGATAGATAGATAGATAGATAGAGAGTACCTTGTCGTAATCATTAACGTAGGTGATGTAAAGTCTGAAATACGGGATATAGGATGACAACACATCTCCAAGACCAACCAGGAGGTCCCCCACAAAGGTCTTCTGGCCCTGTGGAAAGAAAGGTAGGTAGGTAGGTAGGTAGAAGTAGGAAGGTAGGTATATAGGTGAATAGGCGGGTAGGTAGGTAGGTAGAGGTAGGTAGGTAGGTAGAGGTAGGCAGGTAGGTAAGTAGATGGATAGATAGAAGGAATATAGGATGACAACACATCTCCAAGACCGACCAGGAGGTCCCCCACAAAGGTTTTCTGACCCTGTGGAAAGAAAGGTAGGTAGGCAGGTAGGTAGGTAGGTAGAAGTAGGTAGGTAGGTATATATGCGTAGGTAGAGGTAGGAAGGTAGGCAGGTAGGTAAGTAGATAGATAGATGGAAGGGATGTAGGATGACAACACATATCCAAGACCGACCAGGAGGTCACCCACAAAGGTCTTCTGACCCTGTAGAAAGAAAGGTAGGTAGGTAGGTAGGTAGAAGTAGGAAGGTAGGTATATAGGTGAATAGGCGGGTAGGTAGGTAGGTAGGAAGGTAGAGGTAGGTAGGTAGAGGTAGGTAGGTAGGTAGGTAGGTAGAGGTAGGTAGGTAGGTAGAGGTAGGCAGGTAGGTAGAGGTAGGCAGGTAGGTAAGTAGATAGATAGATAGAAGGTATGTAGGATGTAGGATGACAACACATATCCCAGACCAACCAGGAGGTGACCCACAAAGGTTTTCTGGCCCTGTGGAAAGAAAGGTAGGTAGGTAGGTATGTAGGTAGGTAGGTAGAAGCAGGAAGGTAGGTATATAGGTGAATAGGCGG
>WBZZ01007026.1:195000-200000 GCA_019918135.1 Paulinella micropora | reverse complement strand
TCGACGGGCTCTGGCCCGATGTCCCAGGATGGGAGGATGAGGGCTCGCGTATATGACGGAATTCCTGAACCACGTGGAGAGGCTATCTTAGCTGCGCCTCATCCTTCCTCCCAACCTGGCACACGGGTCGGCGCTTCAACATAAGGCGAGCGGCGCTATATGGCAGATGGAACCGCCGCCTCGACGGTACCGGCGGGTAGATCGGTACAAGGACGGGCGTAACCTGATTGTCTGGGGCTCTCAGAACGCGCCAATCTACAGGAGATCGCCGCCAAAATGAGCGGTCTTGGTCTGGTGGTCCCGGTAATGGAGTGGCAAGGCCAGCGAATGTCTCGTCACCTGGAGCTGGTCTACGAGGACGATGACAGCAGGCAGACGGCGTTGCAGCAACTCAAACATCTCAAATTCTTCGGCAGAGATGTCAATGTGGCCCTTGGGCGCAGGTTCAGGGACAGGGAACGTGTCCGAAGGCTGATTCGCATCCATCTGCGTGGGGAAGCGGCGGTCCGGAAGGAGGAAGTTGCGACGGGATATCGCGTCTTGCCTCTGCATGAAGAATGTGTTGATGATGTGCAGGTGGTGTCTTCGGAATTGGCTGCCGATGCACCTGAGTGTGTGTCTGAGTGTGCTGATGTGCAGGTGGTGCCCCTGCATTTGGCGGCCAGTGCAGTGGGGGACCAACCTGCGCAAGCACCTGCAGATGGGGGCAGCACGAGGGCGGAAGCCAAGCGCGGCTGTCGGGTCCGGAAACGAGCCAAGAAGCACCGCTCCAAGCAGTTCGATACCGGCTTCAAGCTACTCATCGCGAGTCACAACTGGCAGGGTAAAACGGGATACGACAACGTAGGCACGGCGGAATGGGCATCATTCTACAAGCACAAGGGCTGGCTAGTCATCGGGGCTCAGGAGCACCGCATGGGCAAGAAGCAACTTTCCAAATGCAGCCTGGATGGATTCCGGATTTTTGGAAAACCTGCGGAGGTCAGCGAGAAAAATCGCTGCAAGGGTGGGGTTCTATTCGCGGTGGCTAACTTCATTGGTCCGTATTGCAACCTGGTGTCAGCCCCCGTCGACCACCGGCAGCACGTGTGGCTGCGTATCGCCTCGGGTGTTACCGGCGCTCAGGATATCTATGTGGGCAACGGCTACTTTCCCCAGGAAACGCAGGAAGAAGAGTCGTCAGAGGCGTATGCGGCCTGGCAGGCAGCTATAGCTTTTTTTGGAGCCAAAGGTCTTGTGGTCACGGTGGCGGATGCCAACGCGAAGCTCGGGCCGGCATGCAGCCGAAAAGAGGAGGGCATCGTCGGTCAGCACGGGTAGGCGATGAAAAGGGAGCACCGGTACGTTCGGGGAACGGCAAGAGACTCGCGGCTGTCCTCGTCGCTACGGGCCTGCGAAATCTGAGCGGCTTCTCGTGCCCAGTGGAAGGGTCCTACTGGTGGTCCCGGCGTGAGCAGCGCGGCATGGGCACAGGCAAGCACCTCCTCGATTACATCTGCGCGTCGCCTGGCTTGGCATCTGGAGCAAAGTTCGGAGTATGCGAAGATGATCTTGATACGGACCACAAGACAGTATGGGCCGAACTGACGTGGAGCGGCCAGCGCCGACCAAAGCGGGCTGCGAAACCTTACAGGTCCTTTCGTGTTGATAAGCTTATTGGTGCTGGTGTCTCGGGTAATGATCACGCTGCGAAGCAAGCGCTGGATTATCTACGCGACAAGTTCGATGACGTATTCCAGCATCGCCTACAGAAGCTTGGAGTGCATCAGCTGCCTGAGCTTGACCTATCGGGTGGTGCCGACAGCCAACGGGTGGTAGATGACGTCACCGAGCGAGTGGCGCAGTCCTTCCGAATGGCGGCGCACCGGGTCCTTGGCTCCAGATGTATACGACCCCGTTTCACCAACAATTGGTTCGACGGGGAGCTAAAGGAGCTCATTCAACAGCGCCGGGAGGCCTACGCAGCATACAGGAGGGATGAATCAAATGCGGAAGCCCGTCTGACTTGGCTACGTTTCCGCAAGCAAATTCGGAAGGCAACTCGGGCCAAGAAGTCCGCCTCCTTCAAGCAAGTGCAGGAAGAAGCGGTCAAATGTCAACGCGAGCAATCCTCAAAGCGCTGTTGGCTACTCGCGACGCGGCTTGGCGGGGCACGCAGAACGAAGGTCTCCGCGCCGGTGCAAAGGGAGGATGGCTCACTGGCGTGTACGCTGCCGGAAAAGGTCGCTCGGTGGGAGGAATTTCGGAAAAATTCGGTGTAGCCACGGGAAAATCCGGCAAGTGCGGCTGTTGTGGTGGATTGCTGTGCAGAAGCAGGCTCGCTGGAGTGGGAGGAAGCCGAAGCTAAGCGGCAGTTCCACTGGAACGATCGCTTCAGAGATGAGGTGGCCCGGGCTATGAAGGAGCACGAAGTAGGTGAAGACACTTGCGAAGAGCTGGACAAGCCGTTCACGCAAGAGGAGGTCCTTGCAAGGAAACGTGCCCTGAGTAACCACAAAGCTTGTGGCGAGGACAAAGTGAAGAACGAGATGCTCAAGTATGGCGGCGCCTACATCAATGGCTACTTAACGCAGTACTTCAACTGGATTCGAGAAGCCGAGAGGACTCCAAAAGCTTGGGGCAAGGGAATCATCGTCAATATCCCCAAGGGTGGGGATCCTACGGATCCTGACAACTCTCGATTATTAGTTGCCTTGGTAAGCTGTATCTGTCCTTATTAGCTACTCGTCTAACGCTCTTCGTGGATGGCCCGGATAAGCTACGTCCAGAGCAGGGAGGCTTCCACCCGGGGCGTCGCACTACGGATCAGGTCTTTACCCTTTGGCAGAGGTTGAAGGGGCGTCAGCTGCAGAAGCGGGAGTCGTATGTCCTGTTCGTCGATCTACGCAAGGCTTTCCCGTCTGTATGGAGAGATGGCCTATTTGAGAGGCTCTGGAAGCTGGGTGTAAGGGGCAAGTTCTGGCGCACGCTACGCAGGTGCTACGAGCAGACTTCGTCGCAAGTGCTAGTTGATGGAGCACTCACCCCCGAAGTACTGGAGGGCGTAGGGATCCAACAGGGGTCCCCTCTCTCTCCCACAATCTTCAACGTCTTTATGGATGAGCTGTGTGATCGGCTGGCGAGTGCCCTCAAGATCACGGATGTGAAGCGGCTGAACGACATCAAGGCACTTCTATACGCGGACGACGTGGCCCTCATCGCTCACAGTCGCACCGAGCTCCAGAAGATGGTCAATGTTGTGGCCAAGTTCGCGGAAGATTACCGGCTGGAAGTCAACTTGAAGCCCGGCAAGACGGAAATCATGCCCATTTACACGTCGAGCAAGGCGAAACGACCAAGTATCAGGGAGCGAGGTGAGCCCGTGGTGTGGTTTCGCGGCCAGAAGCTTTGTGTCACCAGTCAGTACAAGTACCTGGGAGTGGTTATCACCGACGACCTGAACTGGAAGGAGCAGGCCCTGCGGGCTACGCGTGTCACTGAAGTCGCCACCGCAGGTTGGTACTCTTTCTGGTGTGCAGGTGAGATACAAGCTAGGTGTCGTCTCATGTGCTGGAATCAACTTGTGGGAGCCAAGCTGAAGTACGCCTTCGATGTCTGGCGTGCCCCCGTATCGCAGCTCACCAAGCTGGAGGCAGCAATGCTGCGCCCCATGAGGATGATTCTCGGCATCAGCCCTAAGACAAGCAAGTGGATTACACTCTTTCTGGCGCGCTCTTTGAGTGCGGAGCGTTTGCGGCGAGCGGCGCAACTGAAGTTCTATGGACGGCTGCGTGTTCTACCGGAGGAGCGATTTCCTGTCATCGCATCTCAAGTCAAATCCGACTGGACTGCGGAGGCCGAAGGCGCTATCAGGGACTCAATGGATCTACAACAAGGGCTTCAGGAGCTCCTAAATAGCTCAGAGAAGGACCTCGAGGGTTGGGGTTCGATTGTGGACAAGTGGGCCCTTCAGCAGGAGGTCAAGATGGTGCAGCAACTGATGTGGGACAAGCGAGAGGCAGGCAACGATCTTACTGATGGCCTGCGAGTCATCCTAAGACAAGTCTTTGGAACTAAGGAGTTCCCAAGATGGGTAGCCCTTGATGATGCGCATTATAATCTGCTTCGGAGAAGGTTGCTCAGCTGCAACAACCGCCTTCGGTTGTACCGCAGCAAGTTGGTCAGTGGCATGTCCCCTCGCTGCTTCTGTTGTCATGATGATGTCAATGAGTCCCTTGCGCACTTCTTATGGGATTGCCCCATGCATGAGGTGAGACGTAAGCAGCTGTTGCTGAGTATGCAGAGGCTCGGTGGCATGGCTGTGGGGGGTGCTGAGGGGGATGGAGGGAGTGAGGAGGGTGGTGAGGTCGTAGGCGGTGAGGTTGTGGTGGAGGATGTGTTGCTTGGGCGGGAGCGGGAGGGCTCTGTGCGGCAGGGTTGGGATGATATGTCGCCTGTGGATCAATCACGATTGTTTTGTAAGTTTTTTTAGGGGAAGTCGCGCTTCCGCAGTAACTTTAGGCTTGCTGCGTTGTTAGGGGTTACAGCGTTGCGTCCCCCTCCAAAGCATGTGTTGTTTGGATCATATGTGTCTGAGTGTTGGTCTGCTAGGGAGGGTAAAAGGGAGGAGCTTGGGGTGGAGGATGGGGGCGAGGAGGTGATTGACCTCACTGAGGTTCCATCAGCATCTGTCCCACCCTCTCCCCCAAGTGACGTTGATGTTGCGCGGCGTGGCCGTCCGCGCAGTGTGGACGTCCTGGCTAGAGAGAGGGGTTCGGGAGCGCAGCGTAGTGTCTCCGAGTTCTTCTCTTCAGCTAACACCCTCGCATCTAGCTCTTCATGCACTTCACAGCCCCCATCTGCCCCTGCTGTTGCTGCAATGTCTGCTTGGTGTTCTGACAATGCGTTGGGATCGGCTGACCCCGGTGACCCAATGGAGGCACATGTCCAGGATCTGGATCTGATGCTATAGTCTGAGGAAGCCTATTAATATTATTACTATTATTATTATTATTATTGGA
>WBZZ01007026.1:187500-190000 GCA_019918135.1 Paulinella micropora | reverse complement strand
CCAGCAGACACCAGATTGTTATGGGTGGGGTTTCGAGGCAGCTCTAGCAACCGCGCTTGGTGTATGCACTTGCACATTCGGTGACGTCTTGCAAGAGGTTGCTGGGACTGCGGAATAACCTCGGCTTAGTGCAGTCTTGCCCTCAGGAGCTCCATCGGTGGCCCCGATCATCAGGCGAGAGACTGACACGGGGGGGTGGAGGACCTCGAACAAGGGTATTGGAGGCTTATGTCCGTTGAGGATATGCCATTAGCTGCATCAGTACGCCTCAGATATAGTATTATTATTATTATTATTACTATTACTACTACTACTACTACTACTACTACTACTACTACTACTACTACTACTACTACTACTATTATTATTATTACTATTATTATTATTATTATTATTATTATTACTATTATTATTATTATTATTATTATTATTATCATTATTATTATGACAATTACCTAGCCTGGTATCTATGCATACATTTCTATTATGTCTATTATATTACTATGATGATTATCTGGCCTAGTGTCTATGCATATATATATATATATATATATATATATATATATATATATATATATATATATATATATATATATATATATATAGCTGGCCTGGGGTCCAGCCGAAACTGCAAAACGTCATATATATATATATGTATATATATATATATATGTATATATATATATATGTATATATATATATATATATATATATATATACCTGGCCTGGTGTCCAGCCAAAGCTGCCAAACGTCTGACCTCGCCTTCGAGGGACTATGAAAACAACGATGGTGATGATGATGATGATGATAATAATAATAATAATAATACTTCCTCTAAGGCATACTGATGCAGCTGATGGCACGATCCGTTTCTGGACATGAGCCTTCATGCCCTTGTTCGAGGTGCTCCATCCCCACCTAGTGAGTCTCTCGACTGATTATAGGGGCCACCGATGGAGCTCCTGAGGGCAAGACTACACTAAGCCGAGGTTATTCCACAGTCTCAACAACCTCTTGCAAAACGTTGCCGCATGTGCAAGTGCGTACACCAAGCATGGTTGCTAGAACTACCTCAAAACCCCACCCATAACAATTTGGTATCCGCTGGGTCCACGGGCTATCAACCGGCATAGCGGAGTTTAAGATCTTCGACAGGCGCCCAACGACCCTCCTCCCCAGCATCATCCACCAAATGGTTTTGAGTTGGCATCACAGTTTAACGCCGTAAGGCCATTGGGCTGAATAATAATAATAATAATAACAATAATAATAATAGTGCTTCTCTGTCAATGGCTGATGCATTTCTGCACATGCGCCTCCATCGTCTCACCCGTGAGGGGAGTACGAAGAATTGACGATAGGCTCTAATGACACCCCCGCAAGGGCAGTTCCAACAAATAATAATAATAATAATAATAATAATAATAATAATAATAATAATGATGATGATGATAATAATGATAATAGTAGTAGTAGTAGTAATAATAATAATAATAATAATAATAATAATAATAATAATAATAGTAAGCTGCCAATCGTCTGACCTTGCCTTCTAGGGACTATGGGAACAATAATGATGATGATGATGATTGATGATAGTGATTGTGATGATGGTGATAATAATAATAATAATAATAGGAATGATAATAATAATAATAACAATAACAATAGTGCTTCTCTGTCAATGGCTGATGCAAATCTGCACATGCGCCTCCATCGTCTCACCCGTGAGGGGAGTACGAAGAATTGACGATAGGCTGTAATGACACCCCCGCACGGGCAGTTCCAACACTTCCAGACGGACCGGTATGTTCAATGAAAATACTGGTGGCACCGACGGGAATCGAACTGGCGACAGGGCCCAGATGGTAGAACTTGACCACTGGGCTATCACGGTGTCCAAACAATAACAATAATAATAATAATAATAATAATAATAATAATAATAATAATAATAATAACAATAGTAAGCTGCCAAACGTCTGACCTCGCCTTCGAGGGACTATGGAAACAATGATGATGGTGATAATAATAATAATAATAATAATAATAATAATAATAATAATAATAATAATAATGCTAATAATAATAATAATAATAATAATAATAATAATAATAATAAAAATAAAAATAATAATAACAATATTAATAGTAAGCTGCCAAACGTCTCACCTTGCCTTCTAGGGAATATGCAAACAATAATGATGATGATGATGATGATGATGACTGATGATGATGACTGATGATGGTGACTGATGATGGTGATGATGATGATGATTGATGATGATGATGACTGATGGTAGTGATGATGATGATGATGATGATGATCAAGATGACGATGATTGATGATGATGATGATGATTGAGGATTGACAATAGTAGTAAGCTGCCAAAAGTCTCACCTCGCCTTCTGGGGACTGCGCAAACAATGAAGATGATGATGATTGATAATAATAATAATAAATAATAATAATAATAATAATAATAGTAATAGTAATAA
>WBZZ01007026.1:160000-162500 GCA_019918135.1 Paulinella micropora | reverse complement strand
CAGACAACGAAACACAAGACATACGCACATACATAGAGATATACACAGACAGACATATTATGTGCTAGATGTATACAAATATACAAGGTCTCGAATCCCCCCCCCCCCCCCCTCTCTCTCCCTCCCTCTCCCCCTCTCTTTCTCTCTCTCTCTCTCTTACCTCGATGCTCTTCTCAGTTAACACTATTACAAGCTGAGCCCCCCCCCCCCCCCCCCCCCCCCCCCCCCCCCCCCCCCCCCCCCCCCCCCAAACACACACACACAGACCACACATAATTGGATAGAGGGTTTACCACCACCACCATCAACACCACCACCACTACTACTACTACTACTACTACTACTACTACCACCACCAATACTACTACTACTACTACTACTACTACTACTTCTACTACTGCTATTATTATTATTATTATTATTATTATTATTATTATTATTATTATCCATGAAAGGTTTTGGGAGTAGGGGCAAGGGGAGGAACCCCCCCCCCCCCCCCCCCACACACACACACATTTCGCACCCCTGTCGGAATAAATCATGGTTTGTGGGAACGAGGAGGAGTTGGGAGCTCATATTTGCAGGGTGGCTAGCCCCAGACTCGCTGTTGATGCTGATATATATTTTTTTCGAATTCACTCAAATATTTACGTTAGGGCGGTGTCTGAATGCCAAAATTCCTTTTTTTTTTCGCACCCCTGTCGGAATAAATCATGGTTTGTGTGAACCAGGAGGATTTGGGAGCTCATATTGACAGGATGGCTAGCCCCAGACTCGATGTTGATGCTGATATAACGTCTTTGGAATTCACGCAAATATTTGCGTTAGAGGAGTGTCCTTAAGGCGAAAATTCCTTGTTTTTGAAAGCCTATTTTCTGCACCCTCGTCGGAATAAATCATGGTTTGTGTGAACCAGGAGGAGTTGGGAGCTCATATTGACAGGGTGGCTAGCCCCAGGCTAGATCTTGATGCTGATATAATTTTTTTTGGAATTCACGCAAATATTTGCGTTAGGTGAATGTTCTGAATGCCGAAATTCCTTGTTTTTTGGCAGTACTTGCCGGTGCCTCCGGCAAGTGAACGTACCCTGCCGACGTGGCAGGGGGGGTCCGGGGGGCCCTCACCCCCGGGAACCCAAGCCCTGTGATTGTACGTACCCGTTCTGGTCGCGGGTGGCACCCACACCTAAAAATTGAGGTTTTTTTGCCACCAGGCGCCCTTTGCGGCACCTCCGGCAATGCAACGTACCCTGTCGAAGGGGAAGGGGGCGGGAGAGTGGGGGGGGGGGGGGGGGGGGGGGGGGGGGCCTCCAAAAAGTGATAAGAAGTGGGGCTGGCGGGGTTTGGTGCGCGAAGCGCACCGGTAAACCATCCTTTCAGGTGTTGGCGCAGCCCCTAGTTATTATTATTATTATTATTATTATATATTATTATTATTATCCCTGAAAGGTGTTAGAGAAGGGGGTGGGGGGTTTGGAGGGAGGGAAGAAATGGATATTGTGTACCCCCCCCCCCGGCATTTTCGCACCCCTGTCGGAATAAATCATGGTTTTTGGGAACGAGGAGGAGTTGGGAGCTCAAATTGGCAGGGTTGCTAGCCCCAGACTCGATCTTGATGCTGATATGATTTTATTTGAACTCACGCAAATATTTGTGTTAGGGGAGTGTCCTGAATGCCAAATTTCCTTGTTTTTTTCCGCACACCCTATCGGAATAAATCATGGTTTGTGGGAACCAGGAGTTGGGAGCTCATATTTGCAGGGTGTCTAGCCGCAGACTTGATCTTGATGCTGATATCATTTCTTTGGAAATCAAGCAAATATTTGCGTTAGGGGAGTGTCCTGAATGCCAAAATTGCTTGTTTTTTTGGCCTCCAAAAAACAAGAAATTTCGGCATTCAGGACACTCCCCTAACGCAAATATTTGCGTGAATTCCAAAAAAATTATATCAGCATCAAGATCGAGTCTGGGGCTAGCCACCCTGCTAATATGAGCTCCCAACTCCTGCTTCCCACAAACCATAATTTATCCCGATGGGAGTGCTTGCCGGTACCTCCGGCAATTGAACGTACCCTGTCGACGGGAAAGGGGGGTCCGGGGGGCCCTTTCCCCCGGGAACCCCAGCCCGGCGATTGTACGTACCCGTTTGGTGGCAAGTGGCACCCACACCAGAAAATTGAGGTCTTGTGCCACCAGCCGCCGTTTGCGTACACCAGAGGGAGTTAGCGGCTGATATTTGGTGTATGTGACATTTTTTGATGAGCTCTCTTCAAAAATATCAAAATTGTGGCGCCGAGTGGCTTACACACAGGAAAATTGAGGTTTTTGCGCACCAGGCGCCGTTTGCGCACGCCAGAGGGAGTTTGAGGCTGATATTTGGTGTACCTGACACCTCTCGGTGCGCTCTCTTCGGAGATAAAAAAGTTTTGGTGGTGGTGTGTGTGTGTGTGTGTGTGTATGTGTGTGTGTGTATGTGTGTGTGTGTGTGTGGGGGGGGGGGG
>WBZZ01007026.1:127500-132500 GCA_019918135.1 Paulinella micropora | reverse complement strand
TGTTTTGAGCACCGTAAGCTTGCGCAAGCTACAATGATGACATTGTATGAGGCCTAAACCCCCGCAGGGACCTAGCCCGGGCTATGCAACACTGGACGGCTATGATGGAATGCAGTCACCAATACGGACTAGAGGAAGATTAGTCCAATTTTTGACTGCACAGGAGCGATAAATCGCAAAAGAGCAACGAGCTACGCAGGAGGATAGCTTGAAGCAAAGGGATTTGGATTGGGGATGGGAAAAACCCAAGGCGCGGAAACATCGATGAACAGAGAACGATACCATGCCGCGAGCCCCGCATTCGATTGGTCGAAGGTGGCAGGTCCATCCGTTGTCCTCGATTTGAGATTTGAGCTTGTTGTATCGGTTGGTCTTGTAGGCTCGTGCGTCAAGGATGTTTTCCTCGACCGGGCACGTTAGCTCGATCAGAATACATATCTTGGTAGACAGTGACCAGACAACGATATCGGGGCGGAGGTCAGTGACACAAATGTGGACAGGAAAGGCTTGCTCAGAACCGGTGTATTGGGTTTGGAGTTGCCAATCGTTTGCAGTGTCAAGCAGGGATGGTCGATGAAATGACTGTCCCTTAGGCTTCTGCTCGCCCTCTTTCACAAACATAGACTTTGATTCATTTTGGTCTATAGGGGAGCGTTTGTTATGGCTCTCGATGTGTTTTTGAAGGGGAGCTTCAATAGTGCAGAGCACAGAGTCATGACGCCAGGTATAGCGGCCTTGTTTGAGGGCAACATGGCAACCGGAGAGGATGTGGCATAGATGTGCTTGACCAGAACAGAGGGCACACTTGTTGTTGGGAATGATTCCCCACAGACGTCTAAGGTCGGGGGTAATAACCGAGTTTGTGCTTGCGTTGATGACCCAAGAGATTAAACGGGGATTACGGGTTCCGATGAGGCGAGCCCAGGAGAGGTCGAAGGGGCATGCGTCTTCAAAACGAAGGAAGCACCCTTGCATGGCTTTGTCCATGTCATGCACTGTGGTTGTCTCAAGTATTGTCTCAGCAGCTAATTCTAAAACCCTGTCTTTGCGGTCTGTGATGGAATGTTCTTTTGGGTAGCGACCATGGCCAAGTCCGAGATGATCGGATTGGCCTCGATGTTTGAATTCAAAATCAACTTGTGCCTCAAGCTTTTCGAGCATAGGCTCTGGTTTCCAGATAGTTCGAAATGTTTCGTGTTTCATCAGGTTCATCGCATAAATGGACGAGAGGTGTTTATCTGGGCAGTACTTCAGCATTTGAGCACGGTTGATTTGAAGTCGCTGGTAAAAAGAGACGATGGATTGGAGCTGTAGACCGAATTTCGAGCGTGGGCGGTAAAGGCAAGAGACCAGAGCTCTTTTGTAGATATTGGCCCATTTTTTGAGGAAGCGGGTCGCAATTTTCTCAAGGGTTTTGGCGAAAGATAAGCAGAGGTCATAAGTGAGAAATGGCCAGGCAAGTGACTGGACAGCGTAGTGCTGGTATAGCCACAGTTTCATAAAGCCATTGATCGAGCAGCTATCGATGGCTTGCATAGAAAGAATGAACTTCTTTTGGATTGCTGCACGTTGTTCGTTTTCGCTGAGGTCATGGTAGACAATCCATCCGAGGTCTTTGAAAGGCTTGTCAGCGATGAAGTCAATCGGTTTGCCAGTAATAGTAAGGGCGGGGTCGAAAGGTGGGAACGAGATCGGCAATAATCGTTTGAGACCCTTATGGTCGTCGGCTTTAGTCCAGTATTTGAAAGCAAGGCTTTTGCATTTGGGCGGTTTCGCGGCCATTGTTCTGGACCATGACAGAAATTTGTCAATCATGTTGATGGACGATTGACAGTGTTTCGGGGATCGGCAGTGTAGTTTGAGGTCGTCAGCATAAGCAGCTTCGTGCACGATGACTTCATCTGTTGAGGTCTTATGCTTGAAATGATAACCGTTGTTTTTGGTCAAGGATGATAGGAGGTCAAGGAGTAGGTTGAAAACTATGTTGAAAAGGAGAGGAGAAATGCAGCATCCTTGAAAAACGCCAACAGCAAAAACAAAGGGTTCTGATGACCAATCTTTCCCTTCGATTGTGGCTACTAAGAGTTCGTAGTATAAAAAGATTATGCGAGCAAACATAGGGGGCACGTGGTACCACCAGAGAGCGAACTGGATCAAGTTGTGGTTTACGCTTCCAAAAGCGTTTTGTAGGTCAATCCATGCTATGACCAGTTGGCGATAGTGATCTTTTGCATTTCTGATGGTAGCTTTTGTAGTAGCAATGTGCTCGGGGCATCCTGCAACGTTACGGATGAAACCTTTTTGTTTTGCTCTGTCAAAGTACTTGTTATCTAGCAAAAAACTCTCTAGGCGTTTTGACCACAAAGAGAAAAATACCTTACCCGAGCAGCTTGTCAGAGCAATCGGACGATAGTTTGAGGCCTGAAGTGGATCGCCGTCCTTATGAAGGAGGGAGATAGCAGCTTGGGCCCAGCTATTAGCTACATCCGTTGTCCAACACTTGACAATGAGTTTGTGTAAGAAAAGTAAAGCGGTGGGAAGTCTCTTGTAAACAAGGTAGCTAATACCATCTCTGCCAGGGGCTGCACCATTACGCTTGGCAAACACAGATCTTTTGGTTTCCAAGAAGGACGGTGGCTTGAGGTCAAAGGGGACAGTTGGTAGAGGCGGGCGATTCATTTCAGGTAAGGGCACGTAGGTTTGTTCACGATTAGCGTCTTTGTATAGGTTGGGAAAGTAGGAGTCACAGTTTTCTTTGGATAGGGAGGAAGTGGTTTGGGTTGAGGGGGGATGAAACAGATTTTTGGCAAACTTATGAGGGTCAGTTCGGAAGCGTGTATTTGCTTGTCGTTGAGCGGAGCTTAAAGTTGCTTCCTTGAGACGACGGCGGAGGCGGTTACCGGTCTTCAATAATACTCGCCAAGTTTTTTGCAGGCTTTTTGCAACAGCAGCTGGAATTGAACCTGCCCTTTTGAGATCTCGCAGATGTCTCTTTTGGATCAGTTTTTGTTGTCGGTTCTGCGTGAGTTCTGTTTGGAGCCGGATTACGTGGCGGTTTTTTCGCTCATGAGTTTGTTCTTGTGTTTTTGTTACCCGTTGTGATATGAAGTCGTAGAGATATCTTTCAAATTTCGCTACTGCTTCGTCACATGACAGGCATTTGATGAGAGAGGAGGGGAGGATGAGAGGGAGTGCGGATTGGAGTTCTTCTTCAATGCCTTTCCATTCGCTTGGTGTTGATGGCAATACCAGGCGTTTTCTTCTTTCGGTTGGTTCTTTCGGGGCACTTCTTGTCCGATGGACGAAATGGGAGTATGTCTCGGCGTCAACACAGTGGGTGGAATCCAGGTTGATAATGCCGGGTTGCGACTTGTAGTCCGGATGGACGTGCGCTTTTGGGCTCTTCTTTTCGAGGAGGCCCGAAAGGTCTTCGTAAGGGTGAACATGAGCAAAATCTTCTCCAGGGGGTTCAGGCGGTGCAGAGCACGCACTGGGAGGGTGACGGCGGCCACTCCGGAGGGAATAGCGGTGCGTCGGTAGGTTTTCGCATGTAGTTTTTGTAACTTACGGCTTAACTTAGGGGAAGCAAGCCTCTTCGTTTAAGCCAGGGTTGTCAGCCCAAGAAGAAAAAGGAGAAAGGTTTGGTTGCCGCGCTTTATCGCCGCGACGGGGTCACATATGGATGAGATGTCGCAAAGGAATGTAGTCCTTGCAAAGGAACGCAGTTTCACATCAAACAATAATTTGTGTACTGTGCATGTGTCCGGGATGGGAATCACGGGTAGACTGTGTTCTGGAAAAAGAAGAGGAGGAAGGACGTTGAAGAAAAAGGCAATCTAGGAATGGAGAGTGGGAGGATAAGGAAGAAGAGAAAGAAAAGGAAGCCGTTAGTCCAAGTGTTTTGAGCACCGTAAGCTTGCGCAAGCTACAATGATGACATTGTATGAGGCCTAAACCCCCGCAGGGACCTAGCCCGGGCTATGCAACACTGGACGGCTATGATGGAATGCAGTCACCAATACGGACTAGAGGAAGATTAGTCCAATTTTTGACTGCACAGGAGCGATAAATCGCAAAAGAGCAACGAGCTACGCAGGAGGATAGCTTGAAGCAAAGGGATTTGGATTGGGGATGGGAAAAACCCAAGGCGCGGAAACAGAGAGAACGATACCATGCCGCGAGCCCCGCATTCGATTGGTCGAAGGTGGCAGGTCCATCCGTTGTCCTCGATTTGAGATTTGAGCTTGTTGTATCGGTTGGTCTTGTAGGCTCGTGCGTCAAGGATGTTTTCCTCGACCGGGCACGTTAGCTCGATCAGAATACATATCTTGGTAGACAGTGACCAGACAACGATATCGGGGATAGATAGATAGATAGATAGATAGATAGATAGATAGATAGATAGACGATTACCGTCATCTACATCTCTATATCTATATCTATATCTATATCTATATCTATATCTATATCTATATCTACCTCTGTTCTGTATGTGTAGTTACGCCATCACGCTCACACGTCCGCTCGGGCATCTATGTATGTACATGTATGTATGTATGTATGTATGTATGTATGTATAGAGGATGATTGGGGCGAAGTTCGACGCACAGCTGGGCCAGCAGATGCAGCAGAAGAGACCAAAACGGACAGCAAACCCAAGGTACGATCACCAACCCCCCCCCCCCCCCCCCCACCCACCCACCCAACCAACCAACCAACCAACCACCCAGCTAACCAACCAACCAACCAACCAGCCAACCAACCAATCACCCCACAACCCCCCCCCCCCCCCCCCCCCGCGCGCTCTACATTCATACTGGGCCAGATCCAGCAGAAGAGACCAAAACGGACAATAAACTTCAGGTACAACCCACAGTAAAGCATGAGAAGTTCCTTGTCCTTAACCACAATGAGCAATGACTTCAAATTCTTCGTTCTCAGCCGGTTCTGATCTTCGCGGCTTGTGTAGTGGCTCATTTGAAAGCTCTCATCAAGAGCTT
>WBZZ01007026.1:90000-92500 GCA_019918135.1 Paulinella micropora | reverse complement strand
ATTGGTTCTTTCGGGGCACTTCTTGGACGAAATGAGAGTATGTCTCGGCGTCAACACTGTGGGTGGAATCCGGGTTGACAATGCCGGGTTGTGACTAATAGTCCGGATGGACGTGCACTTTTGGACTCTTCTTTTCGAGGAGGCTCGAAGGATCTTCGTAAAGATAGATAGATAGATAGATAGATAGATAGATAGATAGATAGATAGATAGATAGATAGATAGATAGATAGATAGATAGATAGATAGATAGAGATTGAGATTGAGATAGATAGATAGATAGATAGATAGATAGATAGATAGATAGATAGATAGATAGATAGATAGATAGATGAGATGTCGCAAAGGAATGTAGTCCTTGCAAAGGAACGCAGTTTCACATCAAACAATAATTTGTGTACTGTGCATGTGTCCGGGATGGGAATCACGGGTAGACTGTGTTCTGGAAAAAGAAGAGGAGGAAGGACGTTGAAGAAAAAGGCAATCTAGGAATGGAGAGTGGGAGGATAAGGAAGAAGAGAAAGAAAAGGAAGCCGTTAGTCCAAGTGTTTTGAGCACCGTAAGCTTGCGCAAGCTACAATGATGACATTGAAAGGCCTAAACCCCCGAAGGGACCTAGCCCGGGCTATGCAACACTGGACGGCTATGACTGAATGCAGGATGAGAGATAAGGGGAGGATGAGAGGGAGGGCGGATTGGAGTTCTTCTTCAATGTCTTTCCATACGCTTGGTGTTGATGGCAAAATCAGGTGCTTTCTTTTCGATTGGTTCTTTCGGGGCACTTCTTGGACGAAATGAGAGTATGTTTCGGCGTCAACACTGTGGGTGGAATCCGGGTTGACAATGCCGGGTTGTGACTTATAGTCCGGATGGACGTGCACTTTTGGACTCTTCTTTTCGAGGAGGCTCGAAGGATCTTCGTAAGGGTGGACATGAGCAAAAGCTTCTCCAAGGGGTTTGAAGAAAAAGACAAAATGGAGAGTGGGGTCTTGAGGAGGACAAGGAAGAAGAGAAAGAAAAGGAAGCCGTTCAAGCCGTTAGTCCAAGTGTTTTGAGCACCGTAAGCTTGCGCAAGCTACAATGATGACATTGTATGAGGCCTAAACCCCCGCAGGGACCTAGCCCGGGCTATGCAACACTGGACGGCTATGATGGAATGCAGTCACCAATACGGACTAGAGGAAGATTAGTCCAATTTTTGACTGCACAGGAGCGATAGATCGCAAAAGAGCAACGAGCTACGCAGGAGGATAGCTTGAAGCAAAGGGATTTGGATTGGGGATGGGAAAAACCCAAGGCGCGGAAACATCGATGAACAGAGAACGATACCATGCCGCGAGCCCCAGATAGATAGATAGATAGATAGATAGATAGATAGATAGATAGATAGATAGATAGATAGGTAGATAGATAGATAGATAGATAGATAGATAGATAGATAGATAGATAGATAGATAGATAGATAGATAGATAGATAGATAGATAGATAGATAGATAGATAGATAGATAGATAGATAGATAGATAGATGGATGAGATGTCGCAAAGGAATGTAGTCCTTGCAAAGGAACGCAGTTTCACATCAAACAATAATTTGTGTACTGTGCATGTGTCCGGGATGGGAATCACGGGTAGACTGTGTTCTGGAAAAAGAAGAGGAGGAAGGACGTTGAAGAAAAAGGCAATCTAGGAATGGAGAGTGGGAGGATAAGGAAGAAGAGAAAGAAAAGGAAGCCGTTAGTCCAAGTGTTTTGAGCACCGTAAGCTTGCGCAAGCTACAATGATGACATTGAAAGGCCTAAACCCCCGAAGGGACCTAGCCCGGGCTATGCAACACTGGACGGCTATGACTGAATGCAGGATGAGAGATAAGGGGAGGATGAGAGGGAGGGCGGATTGGAGTTCTTCTTCAATGTCTTTCCATACGCTTGGTGTTGATGGCAAAATCAGGTGCTTTCTTTTCGATTGGTTCTTTCGGGGCACTTCTTGGACGAAATGAGAGTATGTTTCGGCGTCAACACTGTGGGTGGAATCCGGGTTGACAATGCCGGGTTGTGACTTATAGTCCGGATGGACGTGCACTTTTGGACTCTTCTTTTCGAGGAGGCTCGAAGGATCTTCGTAAGGGTGGACATGAGCAAAAGCTTCTCCAAGGGGTTTGAAGAAAAAGACAAAATGGAGAGTGGGGTCTTGAGGAGGACAAGGAAGAAGAGAAAGAAAAGGAAGCCGTTCAAGCCGTTAGTCCAAGTGTTTTGAGCACCGTAAGCTTGCGCAAGCTACAATGATGACATTGTATGAGGCCTAAACCCCCGCAGGGACCTAGCCCGGGCTATGCAACACTGGACGGCTATGATGGAATGCAGTCACCAATACGGACTAGAGGAAGATTAGTCCAATTTTTGACTGCACAGGAGCGATAGATCGCAAAAGAGCAACGAGCTACGCAGGAGGATAGCTTGAAGCAAAGGGATTTGGATTGGGGATGGGAAAAACCCAAGGCGCGG
>WBZZ01007026.1:82500-85000 GCA_019918135.1 Paulinella micropora | reverse complement strand
ATAGATAGATAGATAGATAGATAGATAGATAGATAGATGGATAGATAGATAGATAGATAGATAGATAGATAGATAGATAGATAGATAGATAGATAGATAGATAGATAGATAGATAGATAGATAGATAGATAGATAGATAGATAGATAGATAGATAGATAGGTAGATAGATAGATACTGACTTCATTATGGTGGATCATGTGTTGTGTGTCCGCATCTATCTATCTATCTATCTATCTATCTATCTATCTATCTATCTATCTATCTATCTACTTACCTACCTACCTACCTACCTACCTATTACCTACCTACCTACCTACCTACCTACCTACCTACCTGCCTACCTACCTATTTCTATACTACCTCTCTAGGTCGCTTGGTTTGTGATACTATGGACTCTGCTAAGGAATTGACTCGGCATACAACCTATGAGCTAACACATCTCTCACAGAAAGTAACCATCTCTATTCTATTCTATTCTATTCTATTCTATTCCATTCCATCCTATTCTATTCTACTCCATTCCATTCCATTCCATTGTATTCTATTCTATTCTATTCTATTCCACACTACCTATGAGCTAACGCATCTCGCACAGAAAGTAACCGTCTCTATTCTATTCTACTCTATTCTATTCTATTCCATTCCATTCTATTCTATTCCATTCCATTCCATTCTATTCCATTCCATTCCATTCTATTCCATTCCATTCCATTCTATTCTATTCTATTCCATTCTACTCTATTCCATTCTATTCTATTCTATTCTCTATTCTATTCTATTCTATTCCATTCCATTCCATTCTATTCTATTCTATTCTATTCTGTTATCTTATATTCTACTCCATTCCATTCCATTCTATTCTATTCTATTCTATTCCATTCCATTCCATTCTATTCCATTCTATTCTATTCTATTCTATTCCACACTACCTATGAGCTAACACATCTCGCACAGAAAGTAACCATCTCTATTCCATTCCATTCTATTCCATTCCATTCTATTCCATTCCATTCCATTCCATTCTATTCTATTCTATTCTATTCCATTCTATTCTATTCTATTCCATTCCATTCTATTCCATTCTATTCTATTCTATTCTATTCCATTCCATTCTATTCCATTCCATTCCATTCCATTCCATTCTATTCTATTCTGTTCTATTCTATTCTATTCTATTCCATACTACCTATGAGCTAACACATCGCGCACAGAAAGTAACTATCTCTATTCTATTCTATTCTATGCTATTCTATTCTATTCTATTATACTCCATTCCATTCCATTCCATTCTATTCTATTCTATTCTATTATACTCCATTCCATTCCATTCCATTCTATTCTATTCTATTCTATTCTGTTCTATTCTATTCTATTCTACTATTCTATTCTATTCTATTCCATTCCATTCCATTCCATTCTATTCTATTCTATTCTATTCCACACTATATGAGCTAACACATCGCGCCCAGAAAGTAACAACCTCTATTCTATTCTATCTATCTATTCTATCTATCTATTCTATCTATCTATTCTATCTATCTATTCTATCTATCTATTCTATCTATCTATTCTATTATTTTGACACACCACACAACGTACTAGTTGACTCATCACGCCCAGAATAGTGTATTATGCGGCTAGCCGCAAATTTGACGTTTTTTGCGGGCGAGCCGAGCCGGGCCGGCGAGCGCAAAACACGTCAAATATGGCGCGCCGCATATGTGGTCTTATCGGTAACCTGACCACATTTTTTGGAAGTGACCGATAAAGTAACAAGATCTGTCTATTCTACCCCATCCATTCTATTCTACCTCTATCTTCGCTATCTTCCTTGGCTATCTATTTTTGCTATCTATCTATTCTATCTATCCTATCCATTCTATCTTTCCATCAAATCTTGAAGCAACCATGTGGGGGGGTTTCCACTGCCTATCTGTTCTATCTATCTATTCTATCCTATCCATTCTATCTTTCCGTTAGATTCTGAAGCAAACACGTCGTGAAAGTTTTTTCGAGTCTATCTATCTGTTCAATCTATCTATTCTATCCTATCCATTCTATCTCTGCTTCAGGTCCTAAAGCAAACGCCTTCTTTCTAACTATCCTACCTTTCTATTCTATCTCTAGCCACGTATCAGTATATTATGCGGCTAGCCACAAATTTGACGTGTTTTGCCGGAGCCGGGCCGGCGAGACCGCAAAACACGTCAAATTTGGCTCGCCGCAAATGTAGTTTTACCGGTAACCTGACCACATTTTTGTGGAGGTGACCGATAAATCTTCATCAGATGTTGAAACAAATATGTCGCAAGGTTTCTGCTACTACATCTATTCTTTATCCGTCACCTCCACAAAATGTGGTCAGGTTACCGATAAAACTACATATGCAGCTAGCCACAAATTTGACGTGTTTTGCGGGCTGCTCGCCGGCCCGGCTCGCCCGCAAAACACGTCCAATTTGTTGCTAGCCGCATAATGTACTATTTCCATCTATTCTAT
>WBZZ01007026.1:20000-22500 GCA_019918135.1 Paulinella micropora | reverse complement strand
ATCATCATCATCATCATCATCATCATTATTATTATTATTATTATTATTATTATTATTATTATTATTATTATTATTATTGTTATTATTCATTATTATTAATTATTATTAATTATTATTATTATTATTATGTTTGTGTATAGAGTTGGCAGAAGTGTTCAGATAACTCTTGTCTTATTACTATTATTATTATTATTATTATTATCATTATTATTATTATTATTATTATTATTATTATTATTTATTTATTATTGTTATTATTATTATTATTATTATTATTATTATTATTATTTTATGGACACCGTGATAGCCCAGTGGTCAAGTTCTACCATCTGGGCCCTGTCGCCAGTTCGATTCCCGTCGGTGCCACCAGTATTTTCATTGAACATACCGATCCGTCTGGACCAGTATTTTCATTGAACATACCGGCCCGTCTGGAAGTGTTGGAACTGCCCTTGCGGGGGTGTCATTAGAGCTTATCGTCAATTCTTTGTACTCCCCTCACGGGTGAGACGATGGAGGCGCATGTGCAGAAATGCATCAGCCATTGACAGAGAAGCACTATTATTATTATTTATTATTATTTATTATATCTGAGGCGTACTGATGCAGCTAATGGCATATCCTCAACGGACATAAGCCTCCAATACCCTTGTTCGAGGTCCTCCACCCCCCCGTGTCAGTCTCTCGCCTGACGATCGGGGCCACCGATGGAGCTCCTGAGGGCAAGACTGCACTAAGCCGAGGTTATTCCGCAGTCCCAGCAACCTCTTGCAAGACGTCACCGAATGTGCAAGTGCATACACCAAGCGCGGTTGCTAGAGCTGCCTCGAAACCCCACCCATAACAATCTGGTGTCTGCTGGGTCCTGGGCTATCAACCAGCATATGCGGAGTTTAAGATCTTTTACGCGCGCAACGACCCTCCTCCCCAGCATCTACCACCAAGGGTTATGAGTTGGCGTCACAGTTTAACGCCTTGAGGCCATTGGGCTGGAACTCTGTTTAGCAAGTGTGACTAGGTTTTTTCATCGGGATTTCCCTCAAATATGTCACAGTCAACACTCCAAGGCAGATTCACTATATCTGAGGCGTACTGATGCAGCTAATGGCATATCCTCAACGGACATAAGCCTCCAATACCCTTGTTCGAGGTCCTCCACCCCCCCGTGTCAGTCTCTCGCCTGATGATCGGGGCCACCGATGGAGCTCCTGAGGGCAAGACTGCACTAAGCCGAGGTTATTCCGCAGTTCCAGCAACCTCTTGCAAGACGTCACCGAATGTGCAAGTGCATACACCAAGCGCGGTTGCTAGAGCTGCCTCGAAACCCCACCCATAACAATCTGGTGTCTGCTGGGTCCTGGGCTATCAACCAGCATATGCGGAGTTTAAGATCTTTTACGCGCGCAACGACCCTCCTCCCCAGCATCTACCACCAAGGGTTATGAGTTGGCGTCACAGTTTAACGCCTTGAGGCCATTGGGCTGGAACTCTGTTTAGCAAGTGTGACTAGGTTTTTTCATCGGGATTTCCCTCAAATATGTCACAGTCAACACTCCAAGGCAGATTCACTATATCTGAGGCGTACTGATGCAGCTAATGGCATATCCTCAACGGACATAAGCCTCCAATACCCTTGTTCGAGGTCCCTCCACCCCCCGTGTCAGTCTCTCGCCTGATGATCGGGGCCACCGATGGAGCTCCTGAGGGCAAGACTGCACTAAGCCGAGGTTATTCCGCAGTTCCAGCAACCTCTTGCAAGACGTCACCGAATGTGCAAGTGCATACACCAAGCGCGGTTGCTAGAGCTGCCTCGAAACCCCACCCATAACAATCTGGTGTCTGCTGGGTCCTGGGCTATCAACCAGCATATGCGGAGTTGAAGATCTTTTACGCGCGCAACGACCCTCCTCCCCAGCATCTACCACCAAAGGGTTATGAGTTGGCGTCACAGTTTAACGCCTTGAGGCCATTGGGCTGTATTTATTATTATTATTATTATTATTATTATTATTATTATTATTATTATTATTTACCGGTCTATTTCTGGACCAGTATTTTCATTGAACATACCGGCCCGTCTGGAAGTGTTGGAACTGCCCTTGCGGGGGTGTCATTAGAGCTTATCGTCAATTCTTCGTACTCCCCTCACGGGTGAGACGATGGAGGCGCATGTGCAGAAATGCATCAGCCATTGACAGAGAAGCACTATTATTATTATTATTATTATTATTATTATTATTATTATTATTATTATTATTATTATTATTATTATTATTAAGTGGCACCGCGATAGCCCAGTGGTTAAGGTCTACCATCTGGGACCTGTCGCCAGTTCGATTCCCGTCGGGGCCAGTATTTTCAAAGGATATTTTCTTTGAAAGTAATGGTCTGGAAGGCTTGGAGCTGCCTTGCGGGGGTGTCAGTAGAGCCTATCGTCAAATCTTCGTACTCCCCTCGCGGGTGAGACGATGGAGGCACATGTGCAGAAATATATTCGCCA
>WBZZ01007025.1:137500-143626 GCA_019918135.1 Paulinella micropora | reverse complement strand
CATTCGCAAAGATGGGGGTATCACTTTTTCCGAAATTTTTCCAAGATTTTTAGCAACTTTCAGAAAACTTGTGCAAATGAAGGGAAATTCAGTATTTAGTTGCAGAACATAATAAAATGATATTAAAACATGTTTTTATTAATAGTCAACCACTTAGACTTCACCTCCGGAGGTGGACAGAAACCGGTCTGACACCTAATTTTTCCACTTTTTTTTTCATGCCTGCGACGACAAGACTATGCTGGAAACAAGCGACAAAAATGCACAGCTTGGTTTTTTTGCTTTGTTTTATTTGTTTTTAGTATTTTCCTACATTATGAGCTGCTTTTACTTCAAAAAATCCCTGCCGCCGCTGTGATAGGGGATTCACGTGGGTAGTGGAAGGGGGAGGGGGGGGGGTGGTTGTGTGATGTGAAGGTTGCAGTATTTCCTTGATTAGAATGTATTTCAAGGCTACATTAATGGGTCGTTGTCGTCAGAGCTATCAGAGCTACCGACATCTGCTGGCCACTCACACAATTGGCATTTGTCTCCACCTTCAGCGTTATGGATCTTACAGGAAGGGCAATCCCACGGATTGGGGCCTGGCTGATTTGCGCCTTGCACCTGACTGTTCCTGCGTTGAGATTGCATCGCCCGCTTGGAATCAGCTGAATTTCGCGCACGCTTGCGTCCGCGTTGACCTGCTGCTCGACGCGCGCGGCGACGTCCGCGCTGACGGCTTGGTTGGCGTCCTCGTGGCGGCACAGTTGAGTCTGAGACACCTACAGTAAATAATAACGAAATGCGACCAGTGTTGCAGATATAGCATACACTAGTACCGTTTTCTTCTTCCTCTGAGCTAGAAGAAGAGTTGTCTGTGCTAGTAGTAGAAGAAGAGTTCTCAGATAGCGCGGGTTCAGCACCAGCTAGTTTGGCATCCACTTCTTCTTCTAAGTTGCAGCGGCAGATTTGAAAATGGTTCCATGCTGAGTCAACAAGCTGCGCCTTTTTAAACTGCTTCCGGTCGGCATCTTGCGTTGCAACACCGTGCATTCTGAGCCAGTCCTTTAGTTCCTTGACTACCATTTGGCTGGATGCAAACGCTTGCTTGTCTTGAAACGATGTAAGTAAAATGAAAACTTTGCGCCACGGATGCTCAACATTTCCAAAAGCCAAGTCCTGCTCCCTCTTTTCTTCCTCAGTAAGCTCCTGTGCACCGCGCCATCGTGGGTGAGCGGGAGCCTTTCCCTCGTTAACAAAATATGTGCGTGGTAAAGAAAGAAGCTCGTCAGGTGTCAAATGGGTAAGAGCGTTTATCTTTTCTTTACGGTTAGGAGGCAACTCCATCCAATTCATCGGCAGCTCATCAACCAGTCGGAATTCTGCTTTGTATTTTCCACACTTCATATGAGCAGGGCGTCCGGGCAAACCACCGTCGAAGTAGTCGCCATCAATTTCGATTCTTGTCAGGTTTCCAGCCGCCAACATCTCCTCCACATGCGCAGTCTCGTCCGGCTCTAGGTACTTGCTCAAAGATCGAATATCCTTTTTCAAACGTGGGTTGACGAAGTATCCCACAGGAAGCTTGCGAGGCATATCAGCCGCTGCAATACATCCAACGCCCCGGTATTGCAATATATACAACACATGCACGTGAGGTGGGGGGGGGGGGGAGGGAAGGGAATAATATAATACAATACCGGGGCGCTGAATGAACAGTTTCACTGATGCTCCTTGGGGATTATCCTTCTCTCCATGAAATTCCTCCTGTGCGTCTCCCATTGTTTTGAAATCCGCAGTCGGTAACTGATCAGGATCCTCGTTCTTGGTGATGCGCCAGGCCAGAGGCCTGTTGTAATTCTTGAAGCTTTTGTTCATACATGGACTGAAATACGTCATCCAGTCGTAATTACATGCAAGAACAACCAACACAAAGGTCGATCTTTGTTTTTTGAAAGCAAGGATAAGTTTTAACAAAGCTTGAGCGATATTGGTTGTGAGGAAGGTGCTCTTCCACCCAATATCCATCACTCTGAATGACTGATCATTCCCGTCATGGCCGTGCCCAGGTGGCTTGCGATGAGATTCTACTTGCCAACGGATACCACGGTCGACAACATTAAGCCCGATAAAGCCTAGCATAGCCCACGCAGTGTTATCACCGGCGCCGTCCCACTCCAGGAATAACTTCCAAGCTTGCATAGTGCGAGGATGCCAAAGCTCCCAATGCAAAAGTGATGCAAGCATGGTGATATTACTGTTCACGCCATGCTCCACTGCGCCTTCCAGGTACGTGAAAATAAAGTTAGTATCGGTAGTGTAACAAGTGTTGATACCGACACACAGGCGAAAGACCATTTTCCCTTTAAAGTCTTTAGCAGCACGGCGACAAGATGGAATCCGCACAGGCGGCTTCATATCTGCAGATATAACAGTAGCATGGAGATCTTCTTGCGCACCCTTCTTGCGTTGCATGCTCGCTACACGGCACGTTCTGTGAATTTTGTGATGAAGGCGGCTCTGGCGGCGCCAAGTCTGAGCTGCTGTGTCACTCAGGAAACCTCGGGCATGCCGAACCGCAAGCCTCGTGCAGATGTCGCATTTGGAAAAGTCTCCCGCTGCAGCACAAAGATGTAGTGAGTAATGATGAATGCTATGCTATGCTAACGATTCAAACATCAATCAATTATATGCATATTACCTCGTACAAACTTGACGTTTGAGAAATCCGCTTTCCAAACTTTGTTGATTGTGTTGTCTGTTGGAGGCTTATCAGGATTCACTCTCTTAGAAGTTCCGTACCGTAGACACACTTCTTTCCAGTTGTCCCGAACATACTTTTGCACTCCGGCGTCCTCAGCCATTTCTTGTAGCCTCCATACACCGTCGCTACATATCTCGGGATGACTGTTTGCGAATTTTTCACATAGCAAAATTGCAACAAGATCTTCTGTTTCGGGAATTGCGGTTGACTTTCTGGCAAAGACCTTCGTGTTGTTGGCAAGAAGCTTGTGTGCTCGAGATAAAACTGCGTCGCTGATGCCGTGGATGCGCTGCCAAGCTGTTCTGCAGACAGCCTCCGTTAGGTACATATATTGAAACGAACCAATTTTAGTTTGGAAGGATTCAAGCTGAGCAGCTGTCCACGTGTAAAGCTCACTTAGTGACGATGCTGCGTTCTTCGCTCGCGTGTGTAGCACATCGCGCGTGTCGATGAATGAGTAACACTTCCACTTTTGACAGCAAACAGACTTCACTTCTCTATCCAGGTCTGCGAAGGTTATCCCCAACAACTTCTTGAGCGCTTCCTGTCTCTGTAACTTCACGTTTCCTTTGGTGCGGTGTTTCATTTTGTAGGGGCGAGTGGGATTTTTGCGTGCTCGTTGTACAGGAAGTGGTGACAATTTCATCAGGTCACATAACAGCTCATTTGATTCCATCAGCTCGTTGTAGTTGCCCAGAATACTAGATTCCGCACCAACATATTCGTCGTCGACCAGAGGGGGGAGCCTAGTATCGCTAGGATCGGTAGGTTCACGGTAGCACTTCGAATCATTATCCGAATCGCCTTCGTCAACGCTCTAAACAAACCACAATAGCTACCAACTTTCGCAAGCAAGCAAAAGAGAAAGAGAATTACCAAAGATCCAGTAGGAACAAAAAGTCTCCCACTATTATCTTTGAACTTGACCGGACTACTCTGCGGCTCCTCCCTCTGGTCCACGTCAGTATCGATGTCAGAACCAAGTACCTGTAAATAAATCAAATAAGAAGCTACCTAGTGATTGATTTTATTTATTTATTACCTTCGTATTACTAGAGCTTGATTTTTCCAGCACAACTGTAACGCTAGAGCTCGCCCTTCGCAGAAGAGTATTCTGACTTTCTGCAGCTGAAACAGAAGTAACGCTGTTGAGCAACTTCATTTTCTGCTCTGTTGACATAGATAAAGATCTTGACACCGGCTGCGAAGTTGCGCATCCATCGGAAGTAACACTACTAACCGTGCTCAAAAGCGCAAGCTTCTCTTCGTGCGTCAATGACACTAACTTCAAAGGAATAGGATGCTCTTGCTCAGGAACAATGAAACACACATGGCCAATGTCCGTCTCGTACAAAAATACCGGAATTTTAGCGCGTTGCTTGGCAGCTTCTTTCAGCCAGTGCGGGTATGCATCGCTCGGTAGCGTAGTGATGCTTAAATCCGGATTCGGCGCATAATTGAGCAAAATCTCTTCATCTTTGCCTATTGCAGTGCTCACCGTGACGATTGGAGTCCCCTTGCTGATCTGGAAAAGAATGCACGTAACAATCATGTATGTATGATGTATACGCATGTATATATGTAATAATGCATGTGCATTTGCATGTTTTTTTATTTTATGTATGGCGACTGTCACATTACTAGTTACGCATGTGAATTGTAGCAATTTTCATATATGATGTACTGGTTATTAATTTACCTTCACGTTAGGTCGGGGAGTATCGTCAAGCTTCTCAGGACTCGAGTTGAATCCTTTTGATGAAGAATTTATTAGATGCAAAGCATTTCTGCTTGAAGGGGAAATAAAGTGAATGGGATGCATGCCAGTTTGAAGTAAGTTCCCAATTTTCATAGTAAAATGCTCTGATAAAGCAGTACTACGATCAAGATTCAGAGCACGTCCGCCCGCTTCCAGGATCCCAAGCTCGAAGGAAGGAGGAAGGTATATACTGGCAAAAACTCCGTAACCACCATCGCGGTGGGCCACGTAAATCGGCGCTTTGGCAGCCCTCAGCATGCCTAGAGAGAGAGAGAGAGAGGGAGACATTAATGTTTGTGTCTTTGTCTCTCTCTCTCTCTCTCTCTATCTCTCTCTTTTTCAGCGACAACAGCGACAACAGCAACAGCAACAGCAGCAACAGCGATAACAGCGACAACAGCAACAGCAACAGCAACAGTAGTTTTGTTAGGTGAGTGCACCAAACATCATGCCCCCCCCCCCCAGCATGAGCACCACCAGCAGAGTAAGGCATGGTTTGTGTGAACAAAATTTTTTCAGGAAGCGAGAGTGGAAGGGGAGCTAGCCCCAGTCATGATGTTGATGCTGATATTTAGTTTACTTAATAGGAGCAAGTAGTTTTGTTAGGTGAGTGCACCAAACATCATGCAACCCCCCCCCCCCCCCAGCATGAGCACCACCAGCATGGGACACTCCCTTTACCCTCCTGATAACTCGCGCTAGTTGGCTTGAAATAGGTTTAAAAAATGAACTTACATCAAATGCGAATTACGCAATCAAAGTAACGAAGTAAGTTCATTCTTTAATGCCATGTGCAGCACAGGGCCACCCCCCCCCCACCCCCGCATTTTCGCACGTCACTGTCTGACTAGGCCATGGCTTGTGGGAACCAGGAGGAATTGGGAGCTCATATTTGCACTGTAGGTAGCCACAGCATCGATCTTGATGCTGGTGTAATGTTTTTGGAATTCAGATAAATATTGAAGTTGGGGGAGTGTCCCATGTGTGACCCCCCCCCCCCACATTTTTTAAGTGTTGACAAAAGTTTGTGCAGAGCTTTCTCCACAGACCATCTTGTACGTAACAAAAGAAATGGATTCCCGCCTAATCTGGTCTATGTAATAGGCGGGAATGCTGTTACATCTTCTCAAAATACTTTCCTCGTAATACAAACTCTGCACAAACTTTTGTAAAAAATCAAGTCATAGACATAGGTTTATCAAACTGCTCGCTTGTGGCAAATAGATTCAGTTGGGTTGTCAAATATTAGGAATTAATATGTATGGCTTCAACAAACATTTGACTGTAGCTTATCTTACCGTATCACTTGATTTGTGAGGAGGCAGGGAGGAATTTCAACAATCATGGAGGTTGATGTTGACAAAAATTTGTGCAGATTTTTCTACACAGACCGTTTAGTACATAAAAAAATAAATGCATTCCCGCCTATCCTGGTCTACGGAATAGGCGGGAACGCTGCTACATCTTCTCAAACTATTCTCCTCTCAATACAAACTCTGCACAAATTTTTGTAAAAAAACCAAGTCATAAGCATAGGTTTATCGAACTAGTACAACTCCTACTCTGCACAGTTTCCATTAGAGATATAAATGGCATGGGTTTACATTATAGTACTGTATTG
>WBZZ01007025.1:127500-132500 GCA_019918135.1 Paulinella micropora | reverse complement strand
GGATTTTTTGAAGTAAAAGCAGCTCATAATGTAGGAAAATACTAAAAACAAATAAAACAAAGCAAAAAAACCAAGCTGTGCATTTTTGTCGCTTGTTTCCAGCATAGTCTTGTCGTCGCCGGCATGAAAAAAGTGGAAAAATTAGGTGTCAGACCGGTTTCTGTCCACCTCCGGAGGTGAAGTCTAAGTGGTTGACTATTAATAAAAACATGTTTTAATATCATTTTATTATGTTCTGCAACTAAATACTGAATTTCCCTTCATTTGCACAAGTTTTCTGAAAGTTGCTAAAAATCTTGGAAAATTTTCGGAAAAAGTGATACCCCCATCTTTGCCGAATGGTTAGTTGTAATACTATGGCGAATATTAATATTGTTGGCCGGAAATTTACTACGAAACACCATGCGTGGTTAGAAACTAATATGAAAAAATCATCTGGCACTTTGAAAGGAGTTAATAGTCGGACGGATATAACGGGCATCATCACTTTAAATTTTAAATTGAAGTCCGGACGAGTATATCGAGTGGACTTATACGTTGTCCCCGAATACCACGGATCTGTTCTTTTGTCGTACGACCAACTGGCGACAATGAACATAGTGATTGATTGCGCCGCCAAAAGAGTCATATACGGCGTAGAGCCAGGAGAAGAATATACTGTCGACTCTCTCCATGCTATTGACTCATACGAGGCCCTACACCTAGGGGTAGCATCGGAAGGGAAACAGGTGGCCATTACACACGCATATGAGGCATATATGCCAACGGACGCGGTGTCTAAAGATGGTTCAAACCTGTCAGACAAGAGAGAGGCGGAGGTCTATACGGCTACAGTCTCTACACAATGGGATAAAAAGTCGATAGACGATCTCATTGAAAAGAGGAAAGAGGAGATTATATGCATGGGAAAAAGGTGCCCATCGTTGGCGAGATTTGAAGAAGGAGCAGGGGCCGATGTATATATTACCAACGGGTATTGCTTTCACGTAAAGGTGGAAGAGAAGGACAGACAGGAGTTTATACCGAGGAGAAGGGGACGACTCCCTGATATCCCGGCAGAAGATAGTAAAAGCTTTATTACCGAATTCTGGGGTGACGAGCCTACGTGGCCGCGCTCACTGACAGAAGTGAAAAAGTGCCTACGCACTCTTTTTGAAAATAATAAACCATATACGGTCATACTCCCGTACAATGAGAAGGCAATATGGGCGCAGGAGATACGGGACCGGCTTATTGATCATCCGATACCGGTGCCCTCACGGAAGCAACACTTAGTGGTGGCTTTGTCGTCTCGGGACTCGTGAGCAGAGCAGTGCATACAAGCGGAAGCTCAGAGACCAGGACAAGTTGAAATTGATTCCTCAAGCATTCACATGCTTCGATGGTTTCTACACCCGAAAAGCTCCGTTGCAATATGCGAGATTAATAGATATGTTGGTAGGTCTGGCGGAGAACGACGAACCAGACACTGCCACATATGAAAAAACGGGAATGGACGATATATCAGAAGAAGAGTTGGGCTTGGAGGAGGACAGAGCACCCCTCAAGCATCACAAGAGAATGTCAGAGGAGGAGTTTAAGGCGGCGATAGACGAGAAATTGGCAGGAGGAGCAGGTACGGAGAAGGAGAAAGAGGTTTTGAAAGAGAGATTGAAGGCGAACAAAATGATTTTTGACCCCCCTCAAGCGGGAGGTGTCAAGCCGGGACTTCACCGCGGTTATTTGTAAAATACCAAGTGCTGAGCCTTCACCGGCGCCACGACGGGCAAATCTGAGTATACATGAAGCAAAGATCGCAGAAGAACAAGCGCGGCAGTTACTCGATGAGGATTTCATTGAGAGATCGACATCTCCAATAGTTTCCCAACCGAGACTGGTGCCTAAACCGGGAGGAGAATGGCGCTTAAAGGTTAACTATGCCCGCGTCAATAAAATTTTAGAGGAGGAACGAAATCCATTACCTACTCTCGAAGAAGGAAGGCGAATATTGCGGAACGCCAAGCTATACTCAGTCATTGATCTGAAGAATGGCTTCTGGAAAATTCCACTGGATGAAAAATCCAGATGGCTGACTGCATTTGTAGTAGGAATGGAAATATATCAGTGGAAAGTACTTCCGATGGGACTCAAACAGGCCCCGGGACTCTTTCAGAAAGCGATGCAAAGCATGCTGAGTAGCAAATATGATGACCAGACAGAGGGAGGTTTCATGAGGAGAAGAGGACAGAAGGCGGGAGAGTACGCATTTTGTTACATCGATGACATTATCGTGTACTCCAATACGATGGGAGAGCACATCGACCATCTAACAGACATTTTCAGGCGTATCAAACTATTTGGCCTGAAATGTAATTTGAAGAAATGTCAACTCGCAAAGACAAGCGTGACATATTTGGGGTACGAAATCTCTTACAATAGAGTCTCGATATCCAAAGAGAAGAGAGAGGAGATCATGAGCCGGCAGAGGCCGAAGAATCGCACAGAGCTGCACTCATTTCTTGCGATGGCGCAATATTACAGCCAGTTCATACCCAATTGGGGTGCAACTCGGGCTAAGTTGGAGAGAATGATCGACTTCGGTGATTTTGAGAAGTGGGATGATGAAGCCTTAGAAGCGTACAACACGCTCAAAGATCTCATCTATAAAGATCCGAAGGATGGCGGACTCGTGCTGATGATGCCCGACTTTTCGAAGCAATTCGTAGTCGACACAGACGCATCAAAGTTCGCGATCGGCGCAGTCTTACAACAGGAAGATGAGGAGAAAAAGTTGCGCCCGATCATGTTTATAAGTAGAAAGTTGTGCTCGGCGGAGCGAAACTATTGTACGAGACAGAGAGAGGCACTGGCGGTGGTCTGGGCCCTCAAACGGTTGAGAGAGTATTTATGGGGTGGACCTCAGTTTATAGTAAGGACTGATCACCAGAATTTACTATGGCTGATGAATCATGAACAGACTGGCCGTCTAGCGAGATGGCAGGCATTCTTGTCATGTTTCAATTTTACAATGGTCCATCTACCCGGCAAGCGAAATGTTGTCGCTGACAGCCTCTCCAGGCTAGAGTTTCACTCAGAAGTGGCAGCTCTCGTATCATCAGCAGAAATGGAGGATCTATCCCCAGACTGCACATACGAAGTGCATCATATCGAGTCGATGCAGATGGCGAGAGGGGTCCGATATAACCGATCGGGTCTACGTCATAGCCGCAAGGTCCAGATTATGGGATATGTTGTACAGCACACGTCCTCGAGGATGCTGAGTGGTCCTATGAAGCATATGAGAATATGAAGGCGGAGATAAAACAAGAAGAGATTAAGCAAGAAGCATATGCGGAACCCCCGCAGGAGAACAAGGAGGAGTTAGACGAAAACCCTGAGAGGATAGGAGTGCAGCTAGAGGATGGGACTATCCACATAGCCTCACCCACTGCATGGAGACAGCAACAGGCTCTCGATCCGGAGTTCAAAGAGCTAATACAGCTATACAAGAACCCGAACGAGCTGAAAATGACGAAGGAGATTAAGGAGCAACAGAAGGAGATGGGGTGGAGAGACGGTCTCTTGTGATACAAAGGCCAACACGGGCGCTATGCATCACAACCAGACAAATGGACTCTCTGGGTTCCTGAGAAACTCAGACACATCATTTTTGTCGCTGCTCATAACTGCCCACTACTGGCGCACCCGGGCCGACAAAGAACGCATATGTTCATTTCGAGACGATTCTGGTGGAAGAAGATGAAGGAGATATTGATGAACAGGTCAATGCATGCATCCCATGCAAGACATCCAAAACACCATTGAAGGCGAATTTTGGCCTGATCGGGACTTTTCCTTTACACTTAGGAATGTTCGAGTTCTTACACACTGATCATGTAGGACCTTTCCCGGTCACGACGGAAGGTTACAGATACCTTCTAACGGCCATAGACAGAGCCACCAACTATGTATGGGTGGTCCCAGTCAAAGACGTTACGGGAGAAATAACAGCCAAGGCGTTGATTGACAGGATCATCTCACAGATTGGGGTGCCGAGAAAAATATGCTCAGATCGAGGCTCTGACTTTAATAATAAAGTCATCGACAAGCTATCTGCATATTACGGCAATATGTCACCGCCTATAACCCCAGAGCGAACGGCAAGATAGAGCGGGTGCATAGACCCCTCAAGGCCGCGCTGAAGATGTATTGTATGAAGAAGGAGAACCAAAAGGCATGGGTGGAGGCAGCATCCTCGTTTGCCTTTGCTATGAATTGCCTACCCTCTACAGCGTTAGGTGGTTCAAAGGGTTCCGTCTCGCCATACCAATTGGTATATGGGCGTGAGCCCGCCATCCCAGCCTCACTGCTGCACCCAAAAGATTCATGGGCAGATCAGGATGAGCTGTTTGGGGTGAGACTTCGGGCGAAGATGGAGGCGGAGCAAATAGTACAGGCGCATAGGGAGGCGGAGCGCAGGAAGACTGATGCTGAAGGTGTCAGGCAGGCACACCTGGATCAAGTCAGATTTCAGGTCGGGGATATTGTACTACTGTATCATCCTCAGGTTCCTCAGGGAGTCAGCTCGAAGCTGTTCATCCACTGGAAAGGACCATACCAGATCATGGAACAGATGGGGCCTTTGAATTATAAAATTAGGGGCAGAGGGAAAGTTCAAATAGTCAATGTACGAAGGCTGATTAAGTATGATCCCTTCATACTTGAAGATGAGTCCGTTGATCAAGCACTCAAACGGATGGAGGCTGACTTTAAAGAGGTCCCACCAATCCGTCAGGAAGATATCTCGGAACGGGTTGCCTACAGGGCACCAATTGCGGAGAAGGAGGAGGCTGAGCTGGAGAACAAGCGGGCCACCGACCGCAAAAGTGCGGCGGGGACTCAGACCCGCAAAAGGGTGGAGTCGAACGTGCCGGAAGGAAAGTTCACGGAGGCGCAAATAAGGAGAGCCCAAAATGACCTTATCTACGACTGACCGAGAAAGGCGATAAGGACGGCACGTT